>CAJNIZ010045421.1:29284-44848 GCA_905231905.1 Symbiodinium pilosum
CAAAAAGCTTAAATTCCGAGGGACCGGTGGAATTTAAGGAATATGGGTGGAATTTAAGAAAATTGCGTGGAATTTAAGGAATATGCGTGGAATTTAAGGAAATTGCGTGGAATTTAAGGAATTCGCGTGGAATTTAAGGAATTTGCGTGGAATTTAAGGAATTCGCGTGCAATCTAAGGAATTCGCGTGGAATTTAAGGAATATATATGCGCGGAATTTAAGGCGCACGCGTACAATTTAAAGGAAATTGCGTGGAATGTAAGGAATTTGCGTGGAATTTAAGGAATTTGCGTGGAATTTAAGGAATATGCGTGGAATTTCAGGCGTGCGCGTGGAATTTAAAGGAAATTGCGTCGAATTTAAAGAAATCGCGTGGAATTTAAGGAGTGCGCGTGGAATTTAAAGGAAATTGCGTGGAATTTAAGGAATTCGCGTGGAATTTAAGGGAATTGCGTGGAATTTAAGGAAATTGCGTGGAATTTAACTTTTTGCGTGGAATTTAAAGGAAATCGCATGGAATTTAAGGAATACAAGCGCGGAATTTAAGGCGTGCGCGTGGAATTTAAAGGAAATTGCATGGAATCTAAGGAATTCGCGTGGAATTTAAGTAATATGCGTGGAATTTCAGGCGTGCGCGTGGAATTTAAAGGAAATTGCGTCGAATTTAAAGAAATCGCGTGGAATTTAAGGCGCACGCGTGCAATTTAAGGAAATTGCGTGGAATTTAAGGAAATTGCGTGGAATTTAAGGAAATTGCGTGGAATTTAAGGAATTCGCGTGGAATTTCAGGAATACACGCGCGGAATTTAAGGCGTGCGCGTGGAATTTAAGGAAATTGCGTGGAATTCAAGAACTTTGCGTGGGATTTAAGGAATACACGCGCGGAATTTAAGGAGTGCAAATGGAATTTAAAGGAAAAAAAGTGTTTGGAAGTTACGGAATTTGCATGGAACATAAAGTCTTTGGTTGGAATGTAGAATTTTTGTTTCGATTGTAGGTTTTCTGCATCGCGTGTAGGATACTCTTAAAACTGCTCACGAGCTTCCTGTGTGGTGTACGTTTTCCGGCAACCAGGAGGAGGTCTTGATGGGGTTGGAAAGAATCGCGAGAGCGATCGCGGGCGGGAGGTCTGGAAAAACTATCAGGAGGGCTACCAAGGGGTGCCGGGACATAAATCAAAAGGCTACCGCGAAAACATCGCCAGGGCTATTGCGATGGTGTTGGAGAAAATTCGCGAGGGCTACCATGGGGTGGAAAAATCGCGAGGGTAATACTGCAGTGGTGATGGAGGTTTTGAAAAAATTGCGAGGGCTACCACGGGCGGTGGCTTGAACAAAATCGTGAGAGCTATGGCAGGAGGGCTGCCAAAATTCGCGAGTGCTACCGCGAGGGGCCCCTGGACAAATTCATGATGGCTAGCACAGGGACGTGTAAAAATTGGCGCTTGTTGAAATTGGCAAGGGCTACTGCGGGGGTGAGGGGGTCTTGAAAAATTGCGAGGGCTATCGCGGGAAGTCTGGAAAAAATTGCGAGGGTCTGGACTCTGAACAAAGTTTGCGAGGGCTACCGTGCCGAGTTAGAAAAATTCGCGATGGCTGCCGCAAGGGTTGCAACAAAAATGTGAGAGCTATGGCGGGGGGCCTGGAAAAACGCGAGGGCTACCGCGGGAGGGCTGGAAAAGTTCGCAAGGGCTTCTGCGGCGGGTGTCGGTTTATTATTGCCTTCAGGCTCAGGCCCCAACCAGAATTGGTGCATATGCCAATCTTTCAAGATAATCATGTTGTGAAGCTAATCGGGGAGTTCTACTCTACAGCAGGACAACCGGTACCCCTTGGCTCGTGGCTCATCCACATTCCAAGGGACGCGCTTGATTGCCAAAACCAGAACACAGGAAAACAACGGTATGCCCCACCACAAGTGGAAATCACGTTTCTATCTTTGTGCAGCATATCTAAACGCCAAAAGCGAACTATCAACAAAACTGTTCCCGTGACATGGGGATATCAGATCTCAAGGCTCAGGGGTTCCGAGGGACCTGGCGTTAGCAATCTTTAAAGCTTCCTCCAAAATCCACATGCCAGTGCTTAAGCAAAACCATCTAAACAGCCAATGGGTAGGGTTTTGGCGGTGAAAGCTGGTTTTGGCAATTGAAATTCCTTAAATTCCACCCAGAAAGCTTAATTTCCGAGGTTGTAATGTGTGCTGCTGCGACTTTGACGAGTGAGCCTCGGCTTCCGGCCGGAAGCACGAGCGTAGGATGTCTTGAAGAGATCCATGTCTCCGTCTGCCTGTGCCTCACTCGTGTGTTTTAAGCCACCATGACGTTCCGGCCTGGGCTTTCGACCGTGCCGCAAAGTAGCTGGCCTGCAGAGTCCCTGCCGGTGCCATTGTCCTTGCACTGCCTCGCGCTTTTGAAATGTATGAAAAGAAAAATTAGAAATCGTTCCAATTCCGCCTGCTCGAAAGTCTCGTCTCGTTGACTTCATTCCTGTAAACCAGATTGATGCTTGTCACTGACTTTGTGATGCAAACTGACATTGTAAAGGTCCTACACAAACTGGTACAGCTTACGCTATATGGTCCGCTTCCTTTTACATTTGACTCTCCAGTGTGTGGATAAGATACCCCAAACCCTATACACCCTATCTAAGGCTCAAACCCTAGTCCCTAAGCCCTAGTTGAAAACCCTAAACCCTACTGTTTCAACCCTATAATACCTAGAGCCCTAATCCCTAAACCCTAAACCTGAATCCCTAAACTGTGCACCCTATAATACCTGAAGCCCTAATCCCTAAACCCTAAACCTGAGGCCCTAAACTGTGCACCCTATAATACCTGACGCCCTAATCCCTAAACCCTAAACCTGAATCCGTAAACAGTGCACCCTATAATACCTGAAGCCCTAATCCCTAAAACCTAAACCTGAATCCCTAAACTGTGCACCCCATTTCTACCTGAAGCCCTAATCCCTAAACCCTAAACCCTAAACACCCTAGAATCCTTATAGTACCTAAACCCCCAAAGTATGTAAAATAATAGCCCTAAACCCACAATAATAGCCATAAAGGCCATTATTTTACATACTTTGGGGGCCCAGGTAACCCGTACAGCAGCCTCGGCAAAGCCCAGGTGTTCACCTGCGGCGCCTGCGTCACTCTGACCGTCATCCAGTAGCTCGGCTTTGAACCTCTTCAGGGGTTGAGGCTCAGATTTTAGGGCTTTGGATTTAGGAATTTAGGGGTTTAGGGAGTTAGGGTTTAGGGATTTAGGGTTTAGGGATTTAGGGATATGGGTTTAGGGATTAGGGCTTTGGGTTTCGGGATGAGGGTTTGGGGATGCTTAGGATTTAGGGTTACTGGGGAAAAGGTTCCGGGATTAGGGCTTTGGGTTCATTATCCAGCTTCTTTCATAACTAGATACAAAAGGGATTCTAACTCTATGTACAACTCCCTTACATGTCTTAGCTAGGTTACCTTAGTTTTATAAAGTACCGTTATGACCCCATGAGCAGTCACTACATAAGTCCCATGAGCCCCCACACAGTTTAGGTAGCGGAGCCTTGGGAGTTATAAGAAATTTAGGGTCTAGGGATTACGCTTTTTTGTACCGGGCTCAGGATTTAGGATTTAGGGTTTTCAGCCTTGGCCTAATAGGGCCTTAGGCTTGAGGTTTTGGTGCTTAGGCTTTAGGATGTAGGATTAGCTGACCCTAATTCTCTAAACCCTATATAGAGTGCGGGGTGCAGAGAGTAGGATTCACGGTCAGGGTTTTCAGGGGTACGCCCGCGTGACCAACGCAAGAACCCTACAACTAGGGTTTTGTTGCTACCTCGCAGCCCAAGAGGCCATAATTAAGATTACAAGGGAGGATTCTTAATTGTGGTGATTTTGGGGTCCAGAACCCCAAGCCCTAGACCCTAAATTAACCCCCAAACCCCAATATCGGAACATTTTGGAGGTATCCCATAGGTTTCCAGGTTTAAGCTTTTAGGTTTAGTGCTTAAGGTTTGGGGTTTATAGTGTTTATGGGGCTTACCGCAGTCTGTGATTTATTTCTTGCCCTCTGTGGCTGCTGCCTTCTCAACCTGAGGCCATCACTCTGAAACCCCAAACCCTACACCCTAACTCCCTGCCTAACCCTAAACCCCAAGCCTTAAACCCTATAAACCCCATAAACCCCATAAACCCTACAAACCCTATAAACCCTAGACCCTCAACCCCAAAGCCTATAAACCCTAAAGCCGGACATCCCAGGGTTCGACGCTGGAAATTCGGAGGGGAATTGGGAGGCCCCGTGGATATCAAGGCCTACTCTTCCTTTTTGCAGCTCGGCAGGTTTGGCAGTTCTCCCCAAAGGGTTCGTGTCACTATATGTAAAATATGAGCTATAGTCTAAACTCCTTAAAGGGGGGATATATAGGGGATTATATAGGGGACTACCACAGGGGTTTTTAAGGGGGATACTAGGAGTTTAGACAGTGGCTTATATATATATAATGTAGGGAGGGCTAAAGCGGTTCCATATCATTGCTTCGGGCCGAAGTTGCTTTCAATGGTGAAGGTTTAGGGTTTATCCCGACACCAAGAGTATGTAAACCCCCGGTTTGTTGCATGTAACAAGCTTGGGGGTTAGGGTACATCCTTCACCCTATATCTCTATGTAGCCCTGCGTCCTGGATGTATATTTTGACAAGGTGTTAACTTTCACGCTGAAGTTGTTCAGCATGATCTCAACATCATGATTACCTCCTATCGTCCCACTCTAAATACATACGTGGCCCCGCCATTCGAAGATACCCCTTTATAGCTAGGACAGAGTACCTGTGAGTTTGGCAGCGGTGTCTGTCCCTTTAAGTCCAGAATACAATGACTAAACAGTTTAGGATTCTTATACAAACCCTAAACCGTCGCTAAACCCTAAACCCCTAAAGCCTCCCAAGCCCTAAACCCTCTCTGGACCCTCGGAGTCAGGGTTTTGGGTGTAGGTTGGGATTTGGGGAAGCTTCTGGCAGAGGACCCTTGGAGACCTTGCTGCATTTTAGGTTTTCAGGGTTTAGGGTTAAGGGGTTCAGGGTGTAGGGTTTAGGGGTTTCGGGTTTCGGGTTCCATCTCAGAGCACCTAAACTCAATTCCGGATCAGTCCCACCCCCCGAAGCTGTAGACCCTGAACCCGAAGCCCTGAGGCCTAATCCGTAAACATGAAGCGGGAACCTTATATCCCCACACCCGAAGTTGGCAAAAACAAGGGTTCCCCGCACATGCCCCGCAAACTTGAAACGCTTTTTACCCCAGTGACATGCAAGAAAGCCATCACTAATGGCTGGAAAACCCCTGAGCCCTCAACCCTAAACCCTTCACCCTAAGCCCTAAACCCTACTCCCTCAACCCTAAACCCTGAATCCCTAAACCCCAAAATCCCGAACCCTGAACCCTAAACCCTAATGGCTGGAAACCACTCAGCCTACAACCCCAGAATCGTAGCCCGAATCCCCAAGCTAAACCCTAATCCTGAAACCCTAAAATCTTAAGCCTAACCTATAATAAGAACACCAACGTCGGAACCCTAAACCCTCAACCCTGAAGCCGAAACCCTAAACCCTAACTCCCTAAATCCCTAAACACGAAATCCCTAAACCCTAAATCCCTAAAGCCCTAAACCCTTAATCCCAAAACCCTACATCCCTAAACCTTCAACCCTTGACCCTAAGCCCCCAAACCCTACATCCCTAAACCCTTAACCCTAAAGCCCTAAATCCCCAAACCCTACATCCCTAAACCCTAAACCCTAAAGCCCTAAAGCCTAAATCCTTAACTCCTTAACCTATATAACCCCAATATAACCCCAATATAATATAGCCAATATAACCCAAATATGGCCCAAAATAACCCCTATAACTTCAACATAATCCTTAACCTCCATGGCCCAGGCTCGTGGTTCTGTGGCTCTCCTACATCGGGCTGTCGGTTCGAGGGCCCAGCTTTTCCCCTGAAGCCTTATTATTTGGGGTCATATATATCCCTATATGGTCCCCATAGATCCCGATATATCACCCTATAACCCCTTTAAAGGGGCCCTATTATTCGGGTCCTTGGACCCTCAGGGCAACTGTTCGGAGCATCTTACGGCTCAAAGCGGGTTTAGGGTTGAGGGTTTAGGGCTTCAGGTTGAGGGTTTAGGGCTTAGGCTTGAGGGTTTAGGATTTAGGATTCAGGGATCAGGGTTTAGGGTTCAAGGTTTTTAGGGCTTAGGGTTGAGGATTTCCTAGATATATGTGGTCTGCCTGACCATTTCTATGGGTTTGGAACGTTTCTATGGTTTAAACCCTAAGCTACCCTAAACCCAAGCCCGTATATAAACCCTAAACCCTAAGGTTAGGCTAAAGGGTTTAGGCTGTCGGTTTTTTATAGGCAAAGACCCCCAAACGCTGGATTCCTCCAGGTGAGAGCCCCTTGAGTTGTAATGAAACTCCAAGGACCATGCTATAGGTAGGGTTTAGGGTCTACCTGAGTCCCCCTAAACGGCCCAAGGGCCCATATTAGGGGCCCGTACTTCTAACGTTTGACCAGAGCAACCACGGTGTCCACAAGGAGCAGCTTTTGTACCTCATTGGTTTCTTTCCTGTATCTTTTGGGGGCACATTCTACATCCCAATCCCCGTCTGGAGGAAGGTCTTACAGTACTGATAATTAACTTATGGCCGACTGACCATGGCTGCTAGACTGACATGACTTGACTTGTGCGACTTACGACCAGACGGGCTATGGCTACAGTTGCACGTCAGGTTGTAAGTATCGCGCCCCTACTATCACCTCGCCTCCCACCTGCTGAAGCTGTATGCTTATTAGCGATGCTATATTCCCCAGTAAAGAGTAACAATGTCTACTCCTTGGGTTGTAGACTTGCTAGGAACAAATGGATCTTTGCATGTCAACCACTGAAAAGTGCAAATGTCTTGCTATGACGCCCTCCACCCCCAGTTCCCATCTCATTGTCCATGCTTTCTTCCACCTTCTCGTCCAATGCCCCTACTATAACCCCAGACCCTCCACCTAAACCCTCCGCGGTTTAGGGTTTGGGGTTTAGGCTTTAGGGTTTAGGGTTGAATTAAACTCTAAACCCCTTAACCCTTAACCCCAGCAACTACGAGCTACCTTTCAGGTGTGGAAGTACCAGAACATGGAAGCGCCTCTCACACAGGACTGACTGCCTGTATAAACAATACCTTGCAGTAAGGGGCTTAGGGTCTACCTAGAAAGCCAGTTACACATAATTATAGGCAACTTTCCCCTAATTTCCTACGACTTTGGGTTGAAGTAGCCCATTATTATGGGTAACTAGGCTTTCTAGGTAGGGCTTTTATGACAACAACTTGTGTGGGCACAGCGGGGTAAGAAGGGCTCCATCGGCTTACGCTTTAGACAGTTTAAGGGGCTGGGGCTCTAAGCCCATTTATAGTAACAAATAAGGCCTAAAGTCCATGCATTTAGGGTTTAGGGTTTAGGGTTTAGGTACCTACATTGGGCTTCTTGGAACCCTGGGGTTCAGATTCCGATGCAGCAAGAACCTCACTCACTTCCTCTAATTTGCTAACCGTCAAGTAAACTGAGTTTTGCGGACAGAGTCTTAACTTTCACGTACATGCACCGCACCTTGTTTGGAGTTCCTGGGAATTGCTGACCCTCTCTTCGCTCCGATAACTGGACCTCAAACATGGTACAAGAATGACCTAACCCGACAAAACTAAAAGGGTCCCAACAGCCAGCATTTTAGATACTGTTGGCTCCAGGTATAGAAGAGAAGAGTCAGCATTGCTCCCGAAAGCCTAAACTGTAGATCTTTGGGGTTGCCGGTAGATCTGAGGCCCAGAGATGTTTTGCACAGCAGAAACCTTTAACCCTAAATGCTTAGTGTTTAGGGGTAAGCCCCAAATCCTTTATTCTCCTCAACCCTAAATCCGCTTTTGCACCCTAAATCTACAAACCACCATGCGGGCCTGTACACTAATGTGCCCTATATATCCCTATACAACCCTGCTCGGAAGTTCCTGGGACTCAGAGGTTTAGGGTTAGGCTCTAGATAACCCAGTCATGGAGAGCTACGGAGTCTCATCAGACTCCCTCTGCATGTCCCTACACCATCCAATCTACCCCCTTGCTGTTGATGGGACAAAACCCCGCAACACTTCATATACACAAACCCTGGTATGGTACTCACAGGTGAGTGCAGATTCATTACCCTCAGCCCTCGACCCTAGACCATAAACCCTAAACGGTAGACCTTAAACCCTTAACCGTAAGACTTGAACCCTAAACCTTAAGCCCTATAGCCTTGAGCTTGTTGGAAACCAACCCTATAAACCCTAAACCCTATAAACCCTAAACCCTAGATCCTAAACCCTATTAAGCCCTGCACCCCAGGTCCAAGGGTTCCCCCGCTCTCTGCAGGATTTGATGATGCTCGGGCTTACCATTCCGGCGGCAGAGAGCTCAGCTCACGTTAGACATGAATCCAAAAAGCCACAGCCCAGACCGCAAAACGGTTTAGGGTTCAGGGTTTACGGTGCCAAGCCCTGGACCCTACTCTAAGACCCTAGAGCTTAAATCCTAAACTCCCAGTCCTCAACCCTAATCCTGACACGTGAATGTCCAGTGACTCTAGGATTGAATAAAAATCCGGAGCTTGTGTCCAAAACCAGGGCAAGCCATGCCCGACATACTGAGGATTCCAGTTTACTGTAGGGTTTAGGGCCAGCCTAAGCCTCAAAGCTTAAAGCCTTACCCTAAGGGTCCAAGGACCCAAATCATAGGGCTTCAGGGCAGTATTTGGGCCCTGAAGCCCTATTATTTGGGTCCTTTGGACCCTTAAGGTTACATAATAAACACTACACCCTGAGCCCTAAAAGGGACGAAGTTGGGATTCTCTGGGTGGCCCCAGGTACCACAGGAACTGTTTAGGTTTGGGTTTAGGGTTTAGGGTTTAGGGTTTAGCGACTCTACTTGAAGGTTCAAGGGACTTAGTAACTACTTATAACTGGGCTTATAACCCTACCCCTAAATGGCCTTATAGGGGTTACCCCAAGTAGGGTTATAACCCCAGTTATAAATAGTTACTAAGTCCCATGAACCCTAAACCCTAATCCCTAAACCCAAAACCCTAAACCCTAATCCCTAATCCCTAAACCCTAAACCCTAAACTAGTGTTGTTCTAGGACCATGGGCCATATTTCGTAAATTGCGCTGAAAGCTCCGCCGAGGATCCTAATTGGGGGATGATGAACGGGCCTCAGGCCTACTTAAACCCTAGACCTCAAGCCTAAAACCCTACATCTAAAACCTTAAGCTAAACCTTAAAACCTACACCCTAAGCCCATAACCTAAACCCTAAACTAAACCCTACACCCTAAACCCCGAAACCCTAAACCCATAACCCATCCTTTTAAAACTTTCAAGCTCCAAACGACTCCCCAAACCCTAAGAAATGGTGAGAAACCCAAAAACCCATCCTTTTAGGTTGGGACTGTCATGCTGTTCTTCGCTGCCATCCGAGCACTCCTCAAGCTTTCGAAGGCCTTTGGGCTTCGATGTAGGGTCTAGGGTTTAGGATTTAGGGGGTTAGGGTTCAGGGGAATTTGGGTTCAGGGTGTAGGATTTAGAGTTTAGGTTTTAGGGGTTTAGGGGTCTAGGATTTAGCGCTCAGGGTTTAGGGAAGTTTCGGGCTTTATGTACCCTAAGGACAAGCCACCCTCATACCCCTCAGCATCAACACCCCCCCAAAAAGAACTTTTGTACAATCCTGGGAGTATCTCTTAGTAGGGTTTCGTTGGATATACCGTGCTACTCGGAGGGTCCAGGGTTTTAGGGTTTCAGCCAGGGGGCTTCACAAGTAGGTTAGTCATGGGGATAACTGGGGTTATTACATGGCTTGCAGGCATGTTACACCCATTTACTTGTTAAGTCCCCCTGACCCTCCAAGTAAGTATACAAGGATTCTCCTTCAATCAAGTGGTCACGCTTCTACGAATTGGCCATTTAACTCCTACATGCTCTATAAACCCTAAACCCTAAACCCTAGTGTTGTTCTAAGGTTGTCGACGTTGTAGGGTGCTTGGGATGATTTTGAATTCTTTCAAGCCAAGCGCGATAATAGGGTACCCTGAGTCATGTGAGCTATAGTCTAAACTCCTTAAAGGGGGGTAATGTAGGGGGTTATATAGGGGACTACTCTAGGGGTTATTGAGGTGGGATACTAGGAGTTTAGACAATGGCTCATGTGATGGTCAAAGGGTCCTTGTTCTGGGGTTCGGGCTGACCAAAAGTGGGTGCTTCAAGACAATGTGGCTATCTGGACCGGACCCTTTGGGTTACGGCTGCAGCTCCCTGATATTTGACCTGGAACCTTTACATCGTTTTGCTGGTGTGCACCAGACCCCTAAATCCTGCAACCTCACCAAGGCGACATCCCTTAACTGTAAGACCTTAAGCCCTACGCCGTAAGTCTCAACAACGAGGATGGTGCTCAGACCCTTGAGTTGGAGAAGGGGGGAAAGGCAAATCTTCATGGACATCTTAGTCATGCATAGTCTTAGTCAGCGTTCTTTGATCTTGTTCTACTTGATGGGGGGTCTTGCTCTAAACCCCTTAACCCTAAACTCTATCCAGGTAGAAGCACCCAGGTTGCAACCAGGTAGTATCCTCAGCTTTTTTCCTACTCTGGTAGATAGCGCTTGTTAGTCAATCGTGTTTTGAAACATGCCTACATAATGAACTGTAAACCCTCAATCCTAAATCCTGTACCTACGCTGTTTCGTAATAAACCGTAAACCCTAAACTCTAAACCCTAGACCCACCGGGGCCACCGGCTCCCCCAATCAAAAATCGACCCCACTGCTCTAAGAGCACCTTCTGCCTTAGGGTTTAGGGTTTAGGGCTTAAAGTCCAGAGGCTAGGGTTCAGGGATTGAGCTAATGCAAAGGTCGTAGCAAATAGAAAGGTATGCGCTAACTCCTAACATACCTCTAGCCTAATATTGACCGAAACCCTTTTCAAGGTAGTTAGGCCTTACTTATTCCTTCAGCCCTGTGCTTGTCAATCCTAAGCAACATCGGTTTACCTAGGCCCCAAGGTGTGCAAAATGACGGCACCCAACCCAAAACCAAAAGTCAAAAAGACAATATTCCCCGTATGCTCGGGTTTTTGGTAGACCTAACCCTAAACCCTAGAGCCTCAGGATAAGCCAATCCGATTTTCCTGTTCTTAGTAGGGAATTCTGGAATGGCTCCCTGTACCCTAAACCCGAAGCCCCTTCATATTCTCCAAAATGTTCTGAATTCCTTTTACAATGTCGAAGACCCAGAGCCCTCAACCCTGAAATCAAAGATGGGTTTAGAGTTTAGGCTTCCGTGTTTGCTTATTCTCCGTCATTCCCTACTAACAACCAGCGAGAATGCCACGAGCGAGGAGTACATTGGCGAAGAAGGATTCTGGGGCATTTTTGTGGCTATCGGAGTCGTCGGCGACGTGGCTGCATTGGTTTCGGGATTTAAGGGTTTAGGCCCTGGCGTTTAGGGTTTAGGGTTTAGGGGTTACCCTAGAGCCCTGAAACATCCTGAAACCTTAGGTCTTCAGGGTTTAGGGTTTAGGGAACGGAACTTTGCTGTTTGCACAGATACCCGATTAATATGCAGCAGGTGAGAGTTTCTGAAAACGACCCTAAACCTTAAGCCTAAGCATCAAAATCACCTAAAGCCTTATATAGTATGGTCTTTGGGCCCAAATTCCTGTAAACATGAATCCTGAGATGCTTAGCGTAAGCAACAGTAGTCCTTGCAGAAACTCGCGTAAAGAAAACAAGCCTGCGTGATCTCCCTGCGACCCTATTGCCGGTGTCTCATGCAGTTCCGAGTCTGAGAAACTGCTATACCTAGCAACTCTACATGCCAAACCCTATAAATCCCTGAACCCTAAACCGTAAACCCCAGCTTCAATTCCTAAGTCCTGTGCTACAGTCCTAAGTCCTGTGCTATTCACCAAGACCTCTAACCTTCAACACCTAAGACCTAAACCAACGTAATTAATCCGAACTCCTTCGCAATTCATCTACTCCCCTAATATTGAAACTCCAACTTTTTCATATTCGATATAGGGTATGGTTTATATAGTTTAGAGTCTAAGGTTTAGGTCATATACATAATAACATTCCACAATGGAATATCTGATACTAGGGTGTGTTGTTAAGATTTGTTTGTGGGAGGGACTCAGTCCTAAGGCTTTAATACAGGTGAGCGTATAGATTTTTACTAGTGGTAGTAGTATATTCCCAAGTAGGGGGGAAAGTCACTGAATTCTCTGGGCTTTATGTTTGTATAGGTATAAGAAAATGTCTTCCTTCTTGGTTCACGTACCCAGAATCACTGGTGTGGAAGGCTGGGTAGCTAGCAACTTTTTCCTATAGAAGCCTTTTATATCCCAAACTTGTTATGACGCAACACACCCCACAACGCTATCCGGAATCTTGCGGGCCTACGTTGCAATCCGCTTGAGCCGCATGTTGAGAAGCCTAGCTTGTATTTCACTGTCCGTCCTTTTTCTATGTGACTCTCCATTGTTCTATGCTAGTAAACCGACCTTAATTAACTGATTCGGCTGCATGCAAGATCTCGGTTTTCCATTTACCCATCATTGGGAGGGTAAATACGGCTTAACCCTCACCGAATTTTAGGCCCTCAACCTTAGGCCGTTAAACCCTAAGCCCTAAGGGCTTTGAGAATTAGGGTTTAGGGTTAAACCCTACATTCAGCTAAGCAGACCCCGGCATCCTCAGGTGTGCGCTTCGCGATTCTTTTCATCTTCCAGTGGCAATGAGCAGTCGCAATTTTGTCTGATTTGGAAAATGTGAGCTATAGTCTAAACTCCTTCAAGGGCGTTAAGAGGTACTTTCTTTAAGGGTACTATAGAACCCAATATAGTACAGCCTCCAAAGGTAGAGTATTCTTCAAGAAGAATTTGACCCTTATTTGCTTTAACGTCAATAATGCTGCTCATGTCAGCCTTGATCAGGGTAGCCTTCAGGATATAGGATTTATGGATTACCATTCCACCTTCAACCCTGAATCTTACACAGCAACCTTCGTGGGCCCTAAGTGTATATATACATATATCTCTATATATATATATAGATAGACAGTACAGTATAGTATAGTATAGAAATCGCTAAACCCTGAATCAGGATTCAGAGGTTTCGGGTTTCGGGTTGCTTGAAGCTTGTGGACTGAAAGCCTAAACTCGTAACGGAGATACTGAGCCCTCCAGGGCCTCAACGCCTTCAACCCCTTAGGGCCTTAGGGCCTTAGGGTTTAGGGTTTAGGGTTTAGGGTATAGAGTTTAGGGTTTAGGGTGTAGGAAACAGGTCCAATCCCCAAACTGAAAGAACCTCAGCACTAACCCTAAGGGTCCAAGTACCCGATTATCAGATATTCCCCCCAGAACTGCACTACCCTTACTAGTTTCGAAGCGCTAAACCCTAAACCCTAACATTTGGACTAAGCCAAGGATCCTAAGCCCTGAGCTGCAAGACCAACCCTATGCCACGGTCCCTGCCGCCAGCATCAAAGACTTTAACAAGTGTGTCATGTCAGTAGCCCTAGGTCTTGGGTCCCAAGTACCCTAGTTCAAGGCTGTATTCCATAGATTAGAGATCTAGATTCAAAGTTACGAACCCTAAACCCAAAACCGCCTAAACCCGAAACCCCCCTAAACCCAAAACCGCCTAAACCCGAAACCCCCCTAAACCCTAAACCCCCTAAACCCCCTAAACCTCCTAAACCCTAAACCTCACAAAGGACACCTCCCTGCCAGCAAAGGAATCTCGTGCTGCTCAATTCTTCGGAGTGCTGGAGCTGAGCTGCAAAGCAGCCTTGTAGCAAAAGCAACTCCCCCCGCGCATCAAGGTCATACAGGGATAATGGAAAAGAACATGGAAAGTACTATATAATAGGGTTTAGGGTTTAGGATGGGCCCTATAATGGAGAATCAAATGGAAAAGAAAATGGAAAATGAAATGGAAACTGGGAGTATACGGGGGTTATTTGAGTAGTATGTTATTCGGGGATACTATGGTACCCAAAATAGAGTAAGATAAACCACAAAAAACATTACTCATACAGGGATAATGGAAACGAGCATGGAAAAAACTATATAATAGGGTTTAGGGTATAATAGGGTTTAGGGTTTAGGATAATGGAAAAGGAAATGGAAACTCCCACATCAAGGTTTCTAGCTTAGCCGTAAGGGTCCAAGTACCCCATAATTAGGTCCCTTTAAAGGGGATATATAGGGGTATATAGGGTTTAGGGTTTAGGGTGTAGGGTTTAGGGTCCAAAATTAGGTTATTAGTCCCTAAACCTTTAGCCCTAGTGTTTTGGGGTGGGGGAAGGTTTCTGGGTTAGGATCAGGGCATTAATCCCTGATACAGGGATTATAGTATATAGGGTTATACGGGGATAATGGAAAAGAACATGGAAAGTACTATATAATTGGGTTATATAGGGATAATAGAAAGGAAATGGATGCCAATAGAAGAACTTAAACCTTTTTGGGGCTTCCTTTTTGGGTCTCGATAGCAAAGTGTAAGCTTGTTTAGCCTTGGTTATGGGGGAAGAGAGTCCCCAAACCCTGAACCGCCATGTTAGAGATTTGGGTTTTGGGTTGTGGGTTTTGGGCTTGCATGACTTAGTGACTATTAGGGCTGAAAAATGCGAATTTCTCGCCTTACCTGTTTTCAGATGTTTCGAGCTGGTAGCTGTGCAGAACATCACCATTGTGGTCCTTGCCGCTTTAAGAATCATAAGCCCTGAGTGGGCTCAGGGCTTGTAGTGTACAGCGTTTAGCGTGTACCTGGTCAGTTCGCAAGCTCACACATGGCAGCCTGAATTCTAAGCTTTGGTTTAGGGATTAGTGCTTAGGGCGTAGGGTAGGGTGTTGAGATCTCAAACTTTTTGGAGTAGATGTGCCTTCGTTAACGCATGCACGGAATCTGCCACAGAGCTTTGCTTCCTCAGGCAGTAGGGGCTAAGGTACCCCAAAACACTATTCTTTCTAATGTTCTGAAACCCTTAATCGGGTGGTCCTGCAACAGACCTGGCGTTTGAACCAAAAAGCCGGCCTAAAACCTAAATCCTAAACCCTAAAGCCTACCCAAGGGCTCCAATGTAGTTCCTTTTTGGGTTTGTTATGGTTTTTGGGTAAGGGATTATAATATACTACCCAAAAAGGAACTATAAGGAACTACATAGGAGGGTCTGGGTAAGCAAACTACAAAACCCTAAGCCCTACGACCAGGTGTTTAAGCTCAAGTTTCACCAGTGTGGTGCCTTCTATCGGGCCTTCCACGTGACGGCCGTGATGCCATAAGACCTGAACCCTGTCTTTTTTTGGAGTTATATGAGCTGTAGTCTAAACTCCTTAAAGGGGGATATACAGGGGATTCTATAGGGGACTCTTATAGGGATGATTAAGGGAGATACTAGGAGTTTAGACTATAGCTTCTATTGGGATAATGGGAAAAGAA
>CAJNIZ010045422.1:9526-25762 GCA_905231905.1 Symbiodinium pilosum
TGGAAAATAACATGGAAACCCAAAAGGGGCCCTATAAAGACTACAGTCCCTCTAAAATGGGGCTATATGGGTTTCCATGTTAGTTTGGGGGAGTGTATATTTGGAAACCCTAAAGCCTAAACCCTAAACCCTAAAGGGGTTAAAAGGGTTTAGGGCTTAGAGTGTAGGACTTAGGGTTGCTGAGTTTCCGCAAGAATTTGCTGCCGGGTTCAGAGGCCTAGGATTTAGGATTTCCCAGACCCCTGGGAGGATCTAAAAATTAGATCCCCTATATAGACCCATTATAACCCCTATATAATCCTTAGGTAATTCCCCCCAAAAATTCTAGGGGATCTAATTTTTAGATCCTTTTGGGGGTCTGGGTTGGGGTTTCAAAAATTGGAAGGCCCCAACATAATCCTGAATATTAACAAGAAGCTTGGGGTATACCCATCCATATGAGCTAAAGGATGAACTCCTAGTATCCTCCTTAAGAACCCTTATAGTAGTCCCCCATACAAGCCCCTTAAAGGAGTTTAGACTATGGCTCATATCAGAAGGACCATCTCAGTGTCACATGATAATAATGATTTTGTGCTTATTTAAATGTTTGGGGGGTTGGGGGCCACCAACATCCCCCGATCAAATATGCTACATAGCTTTTATATTTGGGACTCACAAGAAGACGCCCTACTTCTTGAAAACCCCCCTCCTCTGAAATCGTAAGCAGTTGCAACACTGGCATTGATGGAATGGAGGATTTCTTATTATGGCAGCCCCTTATCATCCTGAGGAATACGACACTTTGACTGTTCTTTCCATTTCTTCTTTCCCTATTAGCAAGCAGCGAATACTAACGAGTGCTAGGAAAGGACCTCCAAGTTCAGGTCATCCCAAACTTTTCGAGCTCTCTGACGGCAAGGCTTCCCATGAGCAGTTTCAACAATGTATATTATTGTGCTTTCTTCCCTCCACTCTTCGGGAGGAGGAGAAAGGCAGCGAAATCCCAGACAACGGGAGAGGTCACGAGATGCACTTACCACAGCCTCAGCAAGGAGCCGGCCTCTCAAGCACACAGTTCCACCAACACCCCATCTGAAGACGGATCTCTTGCTAGCTTTGCTGGAGTTCTTCCTGTGACTCCATCTACCTACTGTCTGAAGAACGGATCTCATGATAGCTTTACTGGGGTTCTTCTTTGGACTCCATGTATTACACTTTGCGGGGGCTATGCCTAGTAATGCATGCGCAGAAACTACAAACTGTGGGTAGCTGGAGGTTGGGCGTTTGTTCCATGTCCTGAGATGCAACGGTTTAGGGTTTAGGGTTCAGGGTATACTCTTGTTTCAAGTGTTGAGCACGTCTTGACTTGTCCTTCTGCAAATACGTGCCCTGCGACGAAAAACACCAGCTCCTCTTTCTATGGCGAAAAGCTACTCAAACGCATGTCAGGAGTTTGCCCGGGAGCAGCTTCTGCAACGCACCCTTCATCATCTCACACTCAGCGCCTTAGGTAGAAGCCTGAATAGTTGTCAACATCATCCTCCCATAGTCAACATATTCCATATACGTACATACATATAATCTAGCTATAGCGGTACTATACATAATGCACCTCGAAACCCTACGCATTCAACATGTTTGCCCATGCAGTCCAATCCTGTCTCGAGTGCACTTTCTTTTTCGTTCGCCGGTTGATTTTCCATTATTATGATGACTTAGGCCCCCGGGTGTCAAGCAGGACTCTCCAAGTACGCTTAAGTGGAACTACAGGGTCCCTAGTAGCGGATACTTAGGCCTGAATAGAGGGTAGTTGTGGGGTCTAGGAATATGAATGCGGAATCGAAAGCCATATGTTCTAGCTGTGTATCTACAAACCAAGACTTCCAAGAATTCCAAAAGCCAATTCAAATTGTTTATTCCCATACATTCAACCCATGTAGAGACCTGTACAAACACAGTCTCCATTTCATTGTACTTGTCATTGCCCAGCATTAGAACTGCTTAAGCCCCTAGATCCTGCCCCTTGAATTCTACTACTAAACCGTATGCAGCCCTAAACCCTAAACCCTAAAATATGCCATTCCCAAGCTCCTTGTGTAAGACCGCTCAGTACGTTTCGGTTCAACTCTGTCGGCTGCTGAAGTTGAGTCACTCGTCGTGGTAATCAAGTTGCATACCTTGACACTGAAACAGGGACGGTCCTCTTGAACATGATGTTGGGTTTACGGCTGGGTATGTCTGCCCCGCGCGTCCAAATAGGACATTCTTACGGATATCCCCGAAACGTTTGGTGGGACACAGAGACAGTATAAATCCGATGATATTTGTTTTCGGGTTAAGGGGTCTAACTTTTAGGGCTTAATTAGGGCTTAGCCCTTACTTTTCAGGGCTTATCTCGTAGGGTACAGGGCCTTGGATCATTAATTTAAGGCATGCGCTGATAAGCTTCATGCACAAACCCCGTAACAAACTTCAAAACCTGTCATAATCTTCAATATCTCTCTGTTATTCATTCTCGTGGGGATTTCCCTAAGTACCTCCTATAGAGCCCTCAAGTAAGGACTCCCATATTCCTCTGCATCTCACACATATCCTTAACGTCCCTGAAAACCATGTTCTTGACAAAAACAACTCCGTGAAACTCCACTGACTTGCTGTGAAACCTCTTAAAATAAGCTACCAAGATGTGGGTGGGCTTGGCATTTAGGTTCAGAGTGCGTATATAGCACTTAAGCTATTTTCCTTAACAGCAAACCCTAAACCCTAAACCCTAAATCCCTAAACCCCTAAACCCCAGCAACCTGCCTCCGTGCTAGGCCTGGATGTTCACCTGGGCGTGGCCAGTGGGCGCCATCAACACCGGAGCCACGCAGTAGGACAATCCTCAAGAATGCTTTAGGGTTTAGGGTTTAGGATTTCTAGGGCTCAGTTAGGATTCAGGCCCCTTTTGAAAGCATACTGGTTTTAATTTCTTTTCCATTATCCCTATATAACCCCAAGATATACCCGATTATACCATAGTAGTTTCCATTTTCTTTTCCATTATCCCTGTATAACTCCAAGATATGCCCTATTATACTATAGTAGTTTCCATTTTCTTTTCCGTTATCCCTATAGGCCCCCCCTTTTTTAGATTCCATGAATGGTTTGAGTGAGGGAAGACTTCAGGTGTAGGATTTAGGAATTGACATTCTGGTGATCAAGGGCAAAAGCCATTTCGGACAGACTCCCGAAGAACCTCCAAATTTCCCCGTGAAACCCCTCGTGCAGCTTTCTGAAATCACTGGGTTGGCCCCTAAAACCTTTTGAAAAATATCAGTATATAGGATCCCTTATTAAAGCCATTAGGGAAAATATTAAACATCCCAGTGGCCTACCCAGATCACCACTTTCAAAAAAAGTCGCAAGCAAGACACAAAGAAACATGAAACCACGAGGCAAAGCAAGCTTCACGGACTCTGAGGGCTCGGGGTTTAGGATTTAGGGTTTAGGGTTTAGGATTTAGGGTTTAGGGTTCAGGGCATAAACTTATTGACCCAAACCACTTTGGGAATCAACATCTTTCATCCGAGTGCTCAGCTCTTGAGCGCTGAGCGCTCAATCCAAAATCATAGGTCTCCTTCTGTGGACACTAAACAAGAGTCCTGAATTTCTTGGGAAACGTGCGGATGCACAGACATCTTTAGACTAGCTAGCTGTGGCGCGAGACTTCGTCTTAAGGCAAGAACCACTCGGTGCAATAGTTACATCTTAGCTTTGGGCCCCACCCACGAATACTAACTACGAAGGATTGCAGTAGCTCATATAGGTCCACATACTGTTCCCAGTATACCCATACCATTATTGCTGGGTGGGGGCCTTAGCAAGTTATAGCCTGATTGTTATTTGTGCATTGTCCCTCCTGGACCTGAACTCGCAAACGTGCACCCCAGGGCACCCACCACAAAAGCATGAACCCAGATATGCAGGACTTTCAACCCTAAAAGGAATCTGCAAAATGTAGTCCTACGGGTCACGGCACCACAAAAAGATAAGGTTTTATGCAAGTATACCTTATATACACACAGGGCCCAAAATTGTTCCCATATCATTATATACCTTGGGGACCAAATATCTATTGCGTACCTACAAAGAACCCTATAGGGAAGTCAAGGATCTAGGGACTAGGTGCTACAGTGCCACAGTAGCGTCTTATTCAGGAAAACTAGGGTTTAGGGTTTAGGGCGCGGGCATCTATACTTAGATAGATGCCGGGAGCATTGAACACTGAGGGTAACCTCCTAAAACATCATGCAACCTTAGCCAGGCACAGCTTCCTCATGTAAGCTACGGACTAAAGCTAGGTGGGGGCACCTACAGGGGAATGCATAGCGGGTTTACGGAGGACCTATTCAGGAATATAGTACAACTTTCGTCCAGGGGTCACTTGCTTCTGCTTCTTGCCCTCGGAAGCAAGTCCGTGTCGAGCAAACCTGCCATGTAGACCTCCGGGCAAACTGAGGCGCGGGCAAACAAAAAGTGTTGGGTGCCTTGTTCGGCACCATAGGAGGCATTTGGCAATCATGTAGAGAGTGCAAAGCATGAAGAGTTCAGGTGGAGATAGCTGTAAACACAGCCTCAAACTCCCACGCCGTTCACTCTTACTGATTTCTAATAAGTGGAGACGTGGATCCCTCAGTAGCCCACCAGAAACGGAAACGTCTCCTTTTTTGCTGCCTTTCCTACAGTCCCTACTAACAGCCAACAAGTCTTAGGCCCCTCCTCAACGGCCATTTAAGACTGAGCGAAACTTACCTCGATGAGAGATCATGAGGAGATAAGGCCCCAGGGGCCCCTATTAGGGATTCCATACAGCTGAGGATTATTTGCATAAAATACTCAGATTTTGTGGAGGCTTCCAAAAAATCCACCCCCCCCGCCCCAATGACCATAGTTCTATCATATAGCATAGTACGGATGTAAGGTGACCACCAGTCTATATCTGTCAACTGATCAGCAACGATCCTGCTCCCAAAATGAAAACCCTAAACCTTAAACCTAACCCCAAACCCTAACCCTTAAACCCTAAACCCTAACCCCAAACACTAACCCTGAAACCCTAAACCCTAACCCCAAACCCTAAACCCAAAAATAATTTCCCACATTTTCCTTATAGGCCTAAAAGATCCTTAGTTCCTTTCCCAAAAGACCTTTGGATCAATTCCCACATATCCCTACAACCCTAATCTCTACCTGAACCCCCAAACTATGCAGAATGATGGCCCTGTGGGCTACATTTAGGGGCGTTGGGCAATCGTTTTACGTACTTTTGCGGTCCAGGTATAAACTACTATACAATCGAAGTTTCCAAGTAATTTTCCTTTTTCTTTGCCAGCTCATTCTCCCTATCCAACCATATATCCCTGGAGACCTTCAAGACTATGCACAAGGAGCCTCGTGGAGAAGTAGGCCTCAAACACAGGCATCCACCAGGTAGTCACCTCCCAATGCCTCGAGCTTGTTTGGGTTACCGGTAAGGAGCTTGAGCCAAGCTTTCATATTCATAATATGGATACATAGTTACCAATAATGTTTCCCCGTGTTTGTGGCGTAGTTTGAGTTCCTGAACAACGACCGCGTGCATTTTGCGGTTGAGGCCTTGTGCGCTCGGGATCTAGTATCCAGTGTGCTACCCTAAACCCTAAACCCTAAACCCTAGACCCTAAACCCTAGACCCTAAACCCTAAACCCTAAACCCTGAATGAGGGCAGGGTATATTGAATCAAAGCAAGGGCTTCAACACCAAAACCCTGCGCTCCCCCAAACTGTAATGGAACCTGCTTTTGGTTCCCCATTGTGCTACGGCCCCTAAGATTTAGGGTATCAAGAAAAGGGACTATCATTTTTACAACTCCCCATATGTTCCATGTTGGTTTGGACGAAGGCAAACCCAAGCTCACAACCCCTAACCAACAACTTCTAAGCAAGCATTATCTGCTAATCTTGGCTTTGGAGTTTCGGTTTAGAATGGGTGGACTTTGGTAAAAGCTTTTGTGAGGGATATTTTTCGCACGAAAGAGGGATTTTCAGGAGCGGTGAGCATGCTCCACGTGAGAGCTCCATTCCCACGCAGAGCGTGAGGACGGTCCACGCGAGAGCTCGACTTCGAGGCAAAATGTGAGAACACTCCATGCGAGGACTGGATTCTGATGCAAAACGCGGCCGGATGACGCAAAATGGGAGGAAACTGTATCTGGCTTCTTGGCTGTCTGGCTTCTTGGTGTTCTTGCTTCTAGGCCTGTCTGGCTTTCTGGACATTCCTGACCTTCTGGATTCTACAGCCCGAGTGTCGTGGCTTCTTTGCTTTTGGTCTCTCGAAAATGATTTTGACACCCGCTTTTAAATTTTGGCACTCAAGAAAAGGCAGAACTTTTGCATTGTGGCAGACCAGAAGTAGCAAGGTCTGAAGTATTCAACATCATGTAATTGCGAAGATTACTGCGACGTCCGTGAATGTGCCTCCACACAGAGCTCAGGTGGAGTCCTCTCACATTTTGCCCAATGGGGGATCGTGACTCTTCAGGTCAAAAGAAAAGTACAGACTAGAGCAGGCTTCTGTCCTGTAGGAAGAATAGCAAGGAAAAAATGGAAAAATACAATGATTCGAACTGGAAACCTGAAAACAGAACAATTGAGCCATTCGCCCAGGCAGCAATTCCATTCCGAATTCCAGATTCCGTCTTTGCTAGAAACCCTCGATTTCTTATTAGAACGTTTGCTCGAAAAGCCTTGCAAATCATCCTTGCTGAGTATACTTGGGCCCAGAGAGAGTGGAATAATCTCCATCCACAAAGGGATTGTCATCTCTCGGGCCAGTAAGGGCGAACGCCCATTTTATGAAACACCCAAACCTCAAGGGAGCACTGCCAAACTCTTTCTGCTTCTGCGACACCAAACAATCACTGGAAACCTAGCAGATTTCATGTAAATTCACGATTTCGTAAACAGGTACACGTTCAAATCAAGTTGGGCGGGAAGAACCCGTTTTCCATGCGGCTGTCGCAGAGCAATCAAAGGCTCTAGAACTGTAGCCACGTACGGTGGCTTTGATCGAAACTTACCTGACCCATGAAATCACCCACCCTGATGCTGACCGCAGCATAGTTGCGGGAGGACGGCGACCCCAAATGCATGCGAAGTCGTGTATCCATGCGCTGCACCAGTACCCTGGCACACTTTTCTTACTAGGGTTTAGTGCTTAGGGTTAAGGGCCATCATGGCTTAGGTTGTATACGGCTTGCGTATGGTTGAGAGTTTAGGGCAGAAGGCGTTTGTTTCCCAATGCCTCACTTATGTAATGACCCTAATGTCTAATAATAAGTACATGTAAGTTAATGTAAATGAAACGACCACCCAGCAATTAATTAGTTTCCAAAAGCTCCCTGCCTTACATACCCCCAAATACCGCCGTCGCAATTCTAGTATAGGGGCCCCCACAGGCAGGCACCCCTCCTAATTTGTGGAAACACCCATGCTCTTGTAAAGGTTAAAAGAAGTAGCTTTAGGGTTTAGGGCTCAAGAGCGATGCCTCTGGCTAGCACGAGGGAAGCGGGAAGGAACTTTAGGGGCACCTTAGAACCATACGGTCAAAATCCTAACCTTCTGAAACGGTTGCAGCCCTAAAGATTTCTGAGCTTTCAGCTTCCTGCTTCATGACAAGCGTTTGAAGGTTGTCTGAGTGCCTTGTCGCACGAAATTAGACGTATGAGTCAGACATGCAAGCAGTGAGCCCTAACCAGTATCCCCTAAACCCTAAGCCCCAAACCCTTTGCCCAAAAGAGTGGTGGGGCTGGATTGTTGGTCGACGTGTTGGAGGCCTGCGACTGTCTGAGTATGGAGGTATCAGAAGGATTTCAGCTTACTGCTACCGTTTGCAGGCGTGAGTGCTGTTTAGTGGCTGAACCATGCAAGACCCTATACCCAAATGCGAATACACGCATTCTTCTTGTAGAGAACTGTGGTATCTTGCTCAGCCAAGTTGAGACGCAATGCATCCCTACTAATATTAAACAACTCGCTCCACCACCGTTTAGTATGTCCTCCAATCTTATACAAGGTCCCTTATGGGAAACTATGGGAAATATGTCATTTTAGGGGCGGGGGGGCTAATTTCACATTGTCCCTGTAAACCTCTGGCCATGCCAGTTTCGATTTCATGTTCCATTGTCCGTCTGTTCGAATCTTCAGTATTTTCTGGCGGGGCGTGCGTCTAGTCTTAGTCTCAAAAGATTTGGAAAACTCGTGGGCCCTGAGCGCGAAATCTTCAAACCTAAACCCTGAATCCTGAGCCCTAGGGGCCCAAACCCGACCCAAAACCCTGAGCCCCAAAAAACCGTCAATCCTGACCTCAAAGCCTTGGGTACCCCTAACGACCCAAAACCCTAAGCCTCCCAAAAGCCTGAATCCTAAACTCAAAGCCTTGGGGCATAAAAATCTGAAGCCCGAAACGCTTCAGGCCTCGACCTGCTGTCAGCCTTAGCCTGGGATATTGATATAGGGCTGGGCGTTAAGGGTGTAAGGTTTTGGGTTGAGGGGTTTAGAATTTATGGTTTTGGGCTTAGGGCTTTGGGGTTGTGAGCCCTAAGCCCTGAACCTTAAACCGTGTAGAGCCCCGGAATTCCATGTTTAGGCTTTTGGGCGTCTAGTCAAAACTGGTAGCCCTAAATTGGGGAAAACCTGAACCCTCTGAAAACCCCCCTATAGAACCCTTTGTAGAGCCTTTATCCCCCTCTAAAGGTGCAAAACCCTCCATTTTTACATACGGCCTTGCTTCTCCGGAGTTTGGAGTGTTTGGCTTTTTGAAGTTGTGGGCGTCATAGAGCTGGGTGTTAGGGTGTTGGGTGTAGACCCTAATCCCTAAACCCCTAGGGTTTTCTATGGCTCACTGATCTGATCAAGGAGTGCAGGATGAAGGTGGATTGGTTGCTTTAAGGTCCAGGGTTTAGGGATTTAGGGTTTAGGGGTGGCCCTGCGCATGCAAGGCCATGAATGATGCCCACTTTGGGCCTCAAGTCCATACTTAGTACCTATTTTGGGCTATTTGGATGCTTGGGGTTAGGGTCCAGAGTTAGGGTCTAGGGTTTAAGGTTTTTGGTTTCCATTGGCTACTTGTGATGCGTATGCATGGTTCGGGCCCCACATTGAGGCAACTTCTGAAATGTGCAACCCTGCTGCTCTTCCGTCTAACATGCCCACTCTTTCTAACCTGTGGATAGCAGGATGCTGTATACAGAAAATGATGCATGGGTTTTATGTCTTGAGTTGGGAGAATTTACGGGTGATTCAGTTGACAAGATGGAATGGGATGTTTGAAAAGCCACCGTCCAGTAGCTACAGTTGAGGGCCAACATCAGACATCTTTCATGACCACAGGGATGGTATACTGCCAGAATTCCTAGGATGGAGAAAACCTCACATGTGCATCTGCGCTCCGCGTTCCCACTATCCCCCTACCCTCAATGGTATGGTCCCAATCTGAAGATGAGCCATACCTATAACCTCCAAGAGCCATGAACTCTCAGTAAAACCTGGCGACCACCTGTTTCAAGGCCTCTATAAACCCTCACCACAGGACCCAGACCACAGGACCGCAGCGGGGGAGTAATTTTATGAGCCTCACATAAAACTCTGCGAGCCCTTTATAGCCCCTCTACGAAGCCTCCAGAAAACGCTCTGACCGAATGTCTTCACACTATTGCGCTCATCTGCCCAATTCCACACCCTAAACCATATGAGCTATAGTCTTAACTGCAAGTGTCCCCCTATACTAGGCCCCTTGTTATCCCCTATATAGCCTCCCTTACCCTAAACCCTAAACCCTAGACCTGAAAGCTTAAACCCTAAACCCTCAGAAGTTTAAACTCGTACGGATCCTACACCCTCAGCCCCTAACCCGGTTGAAGCCAGCCAATAGGCTGCTGAACTACGGAGGATCCAGATGTTGCGTGGCCACCCAAACGACCTCCACCTGCATGAAGGTTATATTGGGGTTATGTAGGGATAATGGAAGAGAAAATGCAAACTACTACAGAATAATAGACTACATAGGGAATATAGGGGTTATATAGGGTCATATAGGGATAATGGAAAATAAAATGGAAACTACTATTTAGGGTTTAGGGTTTGGGCTTCAAGGGTTCAGGGTTAAAGGTGTAAGGTCTAGGATTTAGGGGTTCATGGGTTCAGGATTTGCACGCTTAGGATTTGCGCTTTGCGCGGTGACAGGAGCCCACTGTAAAGTTCAGGGCTTTGCTTTGGGCCGGTTGGGCCCCCACTCACTAATAGTGGTATACTAGGAATATATCAGGACCTTAATATGATTACCAGTACGTACCTCTTGTGGTCACTATTAGTGGGTGGGGGCCCAACCTAATATACAAGCGCGTTGAGAGCAGAGGCATGGATCCAAGAGTCTTGAGCATGGGCTTGCAAAAGCAACCTGGCAAATGGTTTGTGTTGGTAAATATGTACACGTATTTTTAACATTGGGCAAGCACATGGAAATTTCCCTGGAACGTTCCGTAGTTTCCAAAACCATGGTTCGCCTCCAAAATATTCAAATCCTAAACTCTAAACCCCAAAGCCTAAACCCCCAAAACCCAATCCCTAAACCCCAAACCCTAAACCTTTGTCAATATGTGGAACCCTAATCCCTTAACCTCTGAACTCAAAATTCCCTAAAACCCCCTAAGCCCCGGTTGCAGTGCTTGATGCTTCCGGTTGGAGTTGCTTTGCAGTTGGAGGGTCTGACCTGCATCATGTGAGCCATAGTCTAAACTCCTAGTATCCCCCTTAATAACCCCGGTAGTAGTCCCCTGTATAACCCCCTTTACGGAATTTAGACTGTAGCTCATGTGCTTGGGGAGGCTAGCTGAGCTGCTTGGGCTTCTAAGCTGCTAAGGTTGTACCCCATAGCTGGTCTCCGGTATAGGTAGGGTTTAGGATTTAAGGTGAAGGGTTCAGGGTGGCCAGCAGGCCCTGGGGTTACCGGATTATGTTGGGGTATATATAGGCTGAATATTGGGGTTATATAGGGGTAATAGTGGGATAATAGAAAAGAAAAAAGAAACATTATTTAGGGTTTAAGATTAGGGATATGGGGGTATAGGGCCCAATAATGGAGAATCAAATGGAAAAGAACATGGAAAATGACATGGACACTGTGTTATATAGGGGGTTATAGGGATTGGAGTATCCCAAAATCGGGGGTACCATTTTGGGCTCCCAATAATGAAGTTTATAATATGTTGGGGTCTATATTGGGATCCCCTATTTTAGGAAACTACCATCTAGCACATGTCTGTAACGAGTCCTTGCGGTGCTTTGAAGCCCTTGTCAGATGCTCTCCCCCTCGACACGCCTACATCTTCGACTAGAAGCGTCAAAGCTTATAACCTGCGGAGGGGCGTATAAATAGAGGGACCCAGATACAGACCCCAATATGTTACAATTCCTGTCATTGGGACTTGCAAAGTTAAGCCCTCATTGTTGAAACCCTCCACAAGAAAAAAGCCAGGGAGATGTCATGTTCATGCAAGCCCAAAAGCGGCTGGGTGCATCAGAAATGTCAGTTGGGCAGCACACAAGTCAGGGTCATCGCACTAGCTTTCCCAATTGGATGTTTCCAACAATGGGGTCCTCTAACAAGGCCCCAATACAAATACTGTAGTCCTCATATATGAAGCTCATATTTGGCAACCTCAAATTCAGTACAACGCTCCGACCCTGGCCTCCGCGGGGAAGAAACGCTCCTGTTCAGCGATGTTTTCATGCAAGTACTGCGATCTCCTCCCAGAAGTCCACCTATGTAGGACCCAGCAGCCATTAAAACTTTAGTTATTATGTAAGTACATCCCGCAAGACTGCAGCTCTGTGGCTATTAGGGCAGGGATGGATGATAAAGCTTGCTTGGCTTGTAGCACCTTCAAGCCCAAAGATAGGCCATCACTAGCTAGCAAGGCTTTGCATCTTGAGTTTGGCTATTTCTCAAGGCAGAAACCCTAGATTCAATCTTCAAGACTGTCTCCCAAACTATCCAAGATCGGAAAATAAGGGATCAACAGTTTCGCGAGGTGGTCCATCCCGGGGCTTATGAGCATTAGTCGAAGCTCTTCCATCCCTGAGCGATGCTTACTGTCAAAGACCGGAGGAACCCACAACTGTCCAACCCAACCCAATATGATCCTGCCCCTGCCAAGTACAATGTCTAGATAGACTCCTGCAAAAGCCCCATAGAACAGCTCGGCTAAAGTTGAACTCTGCAAAAAGACGCGCCCTATGTATCGCCATAAAACGGGGCGTCCCAATGATGGCGTCTCAAAGGGACGCGCTGTTTTCAGAAACCCCGCGTTCAAATCACGCTGAATGTCTATGAGGGTTTCTCCAACTCTGGATCCTGGTGTGAGGCTACTTGACGCTTCTTTGCCATAATCCCATGCCCCACCCCCCCTTTCCCAACCGCCCCCAATATTGAATATTTCCTACAGTAAGGCTGAACATCAGGAGCAGGGAAGTACCTGTGGCCCTGATCAACTCGGGCCTCCTCGTCGGCAGACGGCGATGGTGGCCAGCGAGCGGGTCTGGCAGCAAAATGATGCAGGAGTTGATGGATCACGGTTTGAGGATGAAGGCGCTACACAGGATATTCTGCTGCTGAGGCTACTCTGTACAAGGACACCACAATTAACATGATACAGAACATCACCCATTTCCGAGGCTGCTGCTGAGGATGGGATGCGTCTAAGCGAGGGCGGCCTCAACTGACTGTGTGCTGCCAGTAGTTCTTCCGCTGCTTTCTTCATTTCATGTTTGCAAGTTTGTCATTACCAGCTCCAGGTTTGTTGGAAGCCGCCTCAAGTATCTTCCTGCAGCAGTATTGATAGTAGTAGTAGTAGTAGCAGCAGTAGTAGCAGCAGCAGCAGCAGTCGCAGTCGCAGTCGTCAGGCGAAGGCTATCGGATGCTTACTGTGTGCAAACGGAACTGGGCCGAAGGCGCTGGGGAACGATGGCTGCCACCTGAGGTCTTCATGTGTTCGACGCTGTCGTGCTTTACGCTTCAGGGTGACAGGCTTACAAGCTGGGTACAGGAAATCTGGCATTGTGTTACATGCTCAGCCAAACAACCACAAACACGGGCATCGAATTGGGTTGACCATCGAATCGAACTTGCCCGTCAGCGTGGCTCATAAAATATTCCACCTACCACCTCCCGCCTGCCGCCCTCCCACCTCCCACCTCCTCCAACCTCCCCGTCCCCCCTTGCACCTCCCCTCCCACCACCTCCCGCTTCTAGGCGGGAGGTGAGGTGGGAGATGGGAGGTGTGAGATTAGGGGATCGCGCTGGGAACCGAATCAAACGTCGATCGCATCGATTCAGCCATGGCATGTGTTTGGTTTTGAGGACGGCGCTGTCCTTTTTTGGGTCTCGGGTAAGTGGTACGCGAAGACCCATGAAACTGCTGGCTTATGGTGCGACTGCTAAATCCGAACAGACCTTCAACATGAAGTCGATGAGGCAGAAACTGGGAAAGGCCTTCACAAATCCTCAGGAAGTCCTTGCAGTCCAAACTTCCGGAGCCCTAAACCTCCTCCATGCCTCAAAAGGCTGCATGCATCAGCAGCAGTGAAGAAGCCCTTTGTTCAGTACAAGAGCAACGAGCCTCATGCAAAAAAAGCAACAGCGGCCATTACAATTCATAATCCTGACTGTACTTACGATGAAAGACCCGTCTCGGCTCCGCACTCGAAGGTCCTCTTTTCTAAACACCTGACTCTGTCGTGATGGCGCCCAGTCTCTGGAATTATTTTGTGCTCGCAGGCTTGGAAGGGTTGAACATGTTTTGGTGTGGTTCTTTAGGATGGAGGGTGGTGCGGGTAGTCTATGCTCCAGGATATGCACCTAGCGACGGCAACTCAAGACTAGAATGATGGCACCGATGGGAATACACCTCCTGTCAAACTTGCATGACTTCTGTCAGAGAATACAAAAGCTCACTACATCAGAAGTGTAACTTTCGTAAGTTCCCCCATGCTCGGGTGAAGTGCTCAACTGAAGGGTTTCTGAAAATGGCGGCCTCCTGGGAGCTTGTTAAATATGGGGATTACAAAGAGGCCAAGGGGACAGTATTAAGAGTTCCGTAACTTTTTTTGAGAAGCCCCTTGATGCCATTCAGGTTGTTTTGACTTGTGGTTTGGCGTAGAAATTAGTCCTGCAGCATTTTAGCACCATGGGGAGAGCCTGTAAGCACTGTACGTGTTCATAATGTAGTTGCCTACTTATTCAGAGCAGGGTCTGGCTAGTTCACGCTTAACATGTGTTAGAACATATGTAGGGATTGCAGGGGCAATTATTCTGGCTTTTACAGCCAGCATGGCCCTTATAACAAGCTCATTCAGAATGGCATGGGTCGCCTGATAACCCCTGAATACTGCAATCCCTGTTATAGGGACTCCCCCATCACGGATGCAGCTATTGCAAGGACAGGTACCATTCAAGTGGAATAGGTTGAAGGTGCTGCAGGACACTGCGGATTTCTGACAGTTACCCGGGGAGAATCTATCCCTCATGCGCGAAAATCGGACCGTAGTGTTTTGTTTGTAAGTCCAGCCTCGAATCTGCGAGGATCACTGACCCAGGCTGCTCAATCAACCAGCCACGTCTGAAACCAGCACCACAATAAGCTCGAAGCTACAAAGATTTCGGTGCGCGAATATGTTTTTCTCAAAAGCGTGGTTCTTTGGATGCCCTCATACTGACCAATGATCCTGCGCATTGCGAGCCAACGACCTCAAGCCTACGCCCCAGCAGAAACACGTGGCCTTGCCGAGGATGAAATGCAAGTAGTGACCTGGGGAGCGCATGTCAATTCACATGCACTTGCTTGAGGGCGCTGGCTATGAGCTATGCGAACTTCGATGTTGACTGTGCGCCAGATGACAGCGGATGCTCGGGCTCAGTCACCCAAAGGAAAAGGTCTACGAGAACCATCACCCTCAAGCGTAGATTCTGCCAAAGCTCAAGGACTTTATTGTCTAGGCTTGTTCAAAAAGCAGCCCAAACTCTGAAAAAGGCTCTCTGATCTTGCTGCATCAGAGGTTGGAACGGAGACGTGAAGCTCCACTCCCCACCTTCGGTGCCGCAAGTTAGGTACACGAATCCCTGGGTGAAAATCTCTACACAAGCACAGATCTGAGAAAGCTTGACTCTAGGTCTTGGGCAGGATACAAGTAATGACTAACATCTGCAGGAGCTGAGGATTTCTGTATGGCTTGGGGATCCAGTGATCATGGGGCATCATGATGCGCATGTGCTAGGAAAGTTGCAGCTGAACCCACGCGCCCAAAGTGCAAAACAACATGTGTTCGTGCAGCCCGAGCTCTAGCACAAACCAGAACAATTCCGACTTCCCTTCAGGAACATCTTCAGGTAAATACACCCATTTCAGACTCAAAAAAGGCTCATATAAGCAGGGTTATCAGGCTATATGAGGTCAACCTGGAACTTTCCTTAATTGGAAATGCAGGTCCCGAGCTATCTTCTGCCAAAGCTGCCAAAGCGTTACGTCTCTGGCGTATGTACATACAAACATACATACAGACATACATATATGCCTACATATGCACGTACAAATACATGACATCTCTCTGTTAACATGTGTATTTCCGTATGTACGTATGTATGTATGTATGTATGTATGTATGTAGGTATGTAGGTAGTTATGTATGCACGTATATATGTATGTGCACGCTGGTGCAGGAGAGATACGCCATGGATTCTAGGAGTGTGCTGCGTGGCATGAACAGACCTCATCATAGGCACATAAAGATGCTATGGGGATTGCTTGGCATTGAGGCTGTCACATCACTTTCCCAAGTCTAATACAAGTACCTTGTGACTCTGCGTGGCCACCAAGTTTTTAAACCCCGAGAACCTAAGCAAGATTCTTTCCTGTAAGAGATTTTGACTACAAGGTGATTGAAGCTCTTACAACTTTCTCTTTGCAATGAATTTCGCATGCAAGGCGCCTAACAGAAGCGTGCTGAGAATGTGACGCAAAGGACTCGAAAAGGTGAGACCTTCAATGCAAGGTCGGGGATCTCAGGGGTCCAGGAAGCTTGCAGGTGACACATGAGCTCCTAGGATCCCCCTTAATGATGGAGAATCAAATGGAAAAGAACATGGAAAATGAAATGGAAACTAGGATTATATAGGGGATT
>CAJNIZ010045423.1:0-44839 GCA_905231905.1 Symbiodinium pilosum
GGTTTAGAGTTTAGGGTGTTAGGTTTGGAGTGACGAGGTTAAGGGTTTAGTGTTCAGGGTTGAGGATTTAGGGGCAGAAAAGAGGTATGTCTTGAAAGTCCTAGTGACATAGAGTTAAAGGAGTCGTCTCTCTACGGGGCATTATGTCACGAAGAAAAAAATCAATTGCTTGCCTGCATTCGCCACTTGGACCCTGAGGGTAGAGCCTGTGGCTGAAGGACATCAAAACGGGTTGGCTGTCATGTAACTTCAGCGAGTGACCCTAAGGGTCCGAGGACCCAAATAAGAGGGGTTTAGGGCACAAAAACATTTGGGTCCTTGGACCCTTAGCGTGATTGACTGGTAAGGCTTTCTGGGGTAACGGTATCTTACCTAGAAGGTCCAAGGTCGCAAGTGCCGCGGCTTTAGGTCCCCAATGTTGTCATACGAACAGATACCAGCACCCTTAGGCAAACACAAGGCCGCTTACTACCTAACGCAGTCCCTTATATCACAGCCCTCATGTAATCCTCAGGTTCCAAGTGCTTCCATCTGCGTCCCCACCATTAGGTACCCCAAGCCCTAGACCCTAAACCCTAAATCCCAAATCCTAAGCACTAAAACCTAAACCCTAAACGCTAAACCGTAAACCCCAAACGCTGAAACCCAAGCTGTATCACACCTAGCGCTGAACCCCTAAACCTCAGAACTCCCTTTGGCGACCCAGCGATCCCTGAAGCCCAGTTAGCTATAGTTTCGGGTTTGTTTAGGGTTTAGAGTTTGGGGGCTTACCTAGACCCCCCAAGCGCCCTCTACAGAGCCCAACTACCCCCAAATAGGACCTACATAGATCCCTTTTAAGGGTACTTAGGGGGTCCTGGTAGGGTTTGGGGTTTAGGGTTTAGAGTTTGGGGGTTTAGGGCTAGGAGTTGACGGTTGGGGGTTTAGGGTTAAGGGTTTAGGGTTTAGGGTTAAGGGTTTAGGGTTTAGGGTTCGGTGTTTAGGGTTTAGGGATTGGGGTGTAGTCCCTTCAGTAGATGGAGTATGGCTTCGGGGATATGATGATAAGATCCCCATAGATCCCATATTCTATCTACTTAAGGGGGACTATAATCTATGCAGCCTCCACCCTAAACCCTGAACCCTAAACCCTAAACCCGTGATTCCTGCCTTCTTGATTGTGAGGGTGGAGACATGTGTTTTGGGCGTTGTGAAGAATGCCATGTTTGCCTCCGCGTAATTACGCCTTTCAGGACCTTGGCGGATGGAAAAGAGGGGCTGCAAAAAAAGAACTTAACCCTCATCTAGGTAAGTGGGCCTCCATCTGATTTTCCAGTATTAGCTACCACAATCCCTAACCCTAAACCCCTAAAACCTAAACCCCATATAGCCCCTATAACCCCTTTAGAGGGACCTTTATATTTATGGATTTATTCAGCTACCCAGTTCCACCTTAAGCCTAAACCCTGGTATGCGATTATTCTATGATGGACCCTCGGGTAAACTTAAATTTCCTAAAAACCCCAAGCCCCAAACACTCTAAACCCTGAACACCCTCACACTTTAAACCCTAAACCCTCAACTCCCCCAAGCCCTGAACCCCAGCCCCAGTGACCGGTTTCAAGCCGGCGCGAGGACAGCGTCGCGTCCGCCTCGGCCGAGGCGCGACAGCGGATTTACCTCCTTTTTTAGCGGCTTAGGAATAATATGGGAGTTACCAGGACCCTCCTTGTACCCTTAATTGGGGATATATGGTCCCTAATAGTGGGTACTTAGGCCCTGGTCTAGGCGGTCTAGGTACATAGGGATAATGGAAAAGAAAGCGGCTTAGGATTTGGGGTTTAGTGCTCAGGCGCCTTTACACTTTTCAGTTTTCGTTCAGCGGAGGGCTTAACTTAGGGTTTTTCAGTGGCTTAGGGTTGTTTGGTGCCTGTTGTCTTCTGAGGGGGCTTCAGCGTCGGTAGTGTGGGTAGGGTTTTAAAGGACATGCCTGGGTAGGGACCAGCAGAAGTTGTAACCCATCGTGGAGAATCCACCCTAAACCCAAAGAACAAAATGGACGATGACATGGAAACTGGGATGATCTCGCTGATTATACCGTTTAGGGCTAGACCCTAAGCCCTAAACCCTAATCCCTAAATCCCTAAATCCCTAAACCTAGGAGAAACCCGAGTCATGACCAGGTAATATACTATGAGCTATCTTCTAAACTGCTTGAAATGGGGTTACGTGGGGGATTATATAGAGGAGTACTATAGGGGATATTAAGCGGGATACTAGGAGTTAGGATGATATTGCAGATATATCCCAAGCCTTAGGCTTGGAGATCCGAGTCTTTCTGAGCTCAAGCAAGAGAGTCTTCTTTTCCAAGGTTTAGGTTCATGGTTTATGAGTTCCTCTCCAAACAAGATTGCCGAAATTCGGTCAGGCGACCCCGGAATATTTAGAATCCCGACTTGTCCGGGGTAGCGGGGTGGGTTTAGTAATCAGAACCCGCCATATTAGTGCCGATGGCCTGCGTGTACGTGTACCGAGTCGCTGGGTCAGAAGGTAGGTGCCCGCATTACCGCATTGTCAAATGTTCGTGCTTTATGCGGTACCTTGAACATTTAGGGCTTCATTGTATTGAACAAACCCTAAGGGTCCAAGCACCTAACAATCATATACTTCCCCAAAACCTGTACTATAATTACTTTACTATTACCCTTAACCCTAAGTACCTAAATATTGGGTACATGGACCCTAAACACTAAACCCTATAGACCCCGATGTACCGCTATATACTCCCTTTAAGGGGACCTAATTATTGGGTACTTGGAGCTTTAGGGAGAGCTCAGCACAGTCGCGGGTTTGGAGGCCAAGGGTCAGTTCTTTCTTAAACACTGAGCCCCGCTCCCTAAACCCTCTGCGATGATCACCACCCTAAACCCTAACCCCTAAACCCCTAAACCCTAAACCCCTAAACCCTTAAACCCTCAACCCTGAAGACTCTGTGATGTTCACCAGGCCGTTTCTACAGCTGCCCTGGAGTCAGATGAACCTCAGTCCAAAGAAGGGTCCAAATGCGTCCGGACACAGGATTTACAGTCTTTAGGATTCTCCCTAAACCCTATTTAGGATTTTCCCTAAACCCTAAAGGCCCATAAGGTCTGCTGATTTTGGGCTGAACATATAGGGACTTTTGGCTTGGGTGTAGGCTTGGATTTTGTAATGCTTCATGGCATTATCAAAGTTCAGCTATATGCCCTCATGTGGGGTTTTAGTATTCGGCGTAGGCCTTTCGATTAGGGGTTGATGCTCAGTAGGGACTGAAGGAATGGCAAGGAACATGCAATCTACGTTTCTTTATTCCCTCCATGTTGGCTTTAACCACCCTGTCCTCTACAGTTTTTGTGTCGATGTTAGGGGTCGTGGAGATCAGTATGAAACCCTAAACCCTAAACCCCTAAACCCCTGAAGTGATTATTTCAGATCTGGGGTTTAACAGTCTGATGCTCGGTGGGAATGAGGGAAAGCATCGTCCTTGCTCCCTACAGTAGCCTAAAGGTTTAGGGTTTAGGGTTTAGGGCTAAACCCAGTAATCAGGAGACTAACTTGCATTCCTAAAGTGCAGAGCTTAGGCTTTCGCTACCCTAGGGCACTCAGTAGCGCTGGTATCGCTTTATGGACGTCAGGGCCCAAAATGGGTATTAATGATGCACTTAAGAGCCCTGGGGCTAATCTTAATCCTTAGGCCTACACCAAGGACTGTAAACGTTTGGGCTGGTCTAAGCGAGCCGTTGTTTCTGAACTTGTTTTTGTGTGTCGACCCTCTCGTGCTAATCAAAGTGAAGTGGAGAGGCAATAGAGCGACAGTTTGGGGGGAACTTCGCAAACATGACTAGGGTTTAGGGCATCTTGTTGCGCCAGCTCAAGATTTAGGATGCTGGGTGCAGGGTGGAAAGGAATGGCCGCTAATATGAGCCATAGTCTAAACTCCTAGTACCCCCATTCATAAGCCCTAAGTATAGTCGTCCCTATATAATCCCCCTTTTAAGAAGTTTAGACTACAGCTCATGTGGGCCGCTCAGTTGGGATCCGTATATAGCTAGATAGCAGATTGGAATACTTTTCCGTGTTCCTTGTTTTGCAGGGAAGCGTATTCAGATGTTTAGAGCTTTCCAAGTACAACGCAAAGAGTTGAGGGTGGGGTTTAGGGCTAAGATTTAGGGTATAGGGTTTAGGGCTTAGATTCAGGGTTTAGGGTTTCCCTAAACCCTAAACCCCTAAACCGTGCCATGGCCAGTTGCTCAGGAAGAGTCGGATGTACCGCAAGACTTCGATCTCGATGCGGAAAGGCTTCCTCTGAGAGTATGGGTTTAGGGTTTAGGGAAGGCTCCAAGTATACAAATGGTTAGGGTTTAGGTTTTAGAGTTTAGGGTTTAGGGGTAAGGGCTTGATCTGAAAGGGCTTGCACAGGTATATTGGGCTCTACAGAGGTATGTATAGGCTCTAAGGGTCTGGACGCTTAGAGGAAGGCTTTGAGGTTGTTGGGGTGTAGGGCAGTGTAGGGTTGAAGGATTCTGGTCCCAGTGACACGGCTGAAGATTTGGGGCGTAGGGTCCAGGGCTATGGGTTGTTGGACAACGTGTGCAACATTGGATCGGTTTGGGGTCTAGGGTTTAGGTGTAGAGGTTTCATGGGTTCTGAAGTTAGTTTCAAGCCCTAAGCCCTAAGACTTGCGGTTCTTGACCCGGAACGGACGTTGCAGGCGTTAAGATGTATTCCGAAACCCTATGTTTCGAACGCTGATGTTTCAGGTGTGCACTGGCAGAGTCTACTCAATATGGTTGATGCAGGAAATCTTGCCCCCCCCCCCTCCCCCTAGGGTGCCTTAGCTGCTGCAATCCCATGAGGGTTTGAAGTTTAGGGTTTAAAGCACGATTTGTACCCAAGAGGTTGGTATCGGTAACTTCTTTGAGGGTCTCAACTGTTGATACCGAAAATCCTGCATGACCTTAGTACTTGGAGGTTCATGTAACTATTTATAACTGGGGGTATAACCCTACTTATAATTGGGGTAACCCCTATAAGGCCACTTGGGGGGGTTATAAGTAGGGTTATAAGCCCAGTTGTAAGTAGTTACTAAGTCCCATGAACCTTCAAGTATGCCATAGCACGAGAACTCCCAAGGTGCAAGGTACTGAGGATCATGTGAGCTATAGTCTAAACTCCTTAAAGGGGGGTTATATAGGGGATTATATAGGGGTATATTATATGGGTTATTAAGGGGGATACTAGGAGTTTAGACAATGGCTCATGTAGAATTGGTAGTATCCACCGAATTACCCTGCTTAGACCCCTATACCCTACCCCCTTCTACGATCTTCTACATTCATACAAAATTAGGTACCCGCGAAAGGGGTGGCGTACAGAGGTCTAGGGTTATCTAATCACCAACCTTTTCATTGGAAGGCGCACTCTCAGGGTCCAACATTTAATACGATTGACCCTAGCTGGAGGTTTCTCCAATTTGCTGGGGGTCCGCATATGAAGGGCTTTTCTGTGTCGATCGAGGAAAGGTCTCAAAGTGTTCCCGCCTTAGGCGCTAGGGTTGAGGTCGGACACAACAGCGCCCAAAATCTAGTCCTAAACCTTATAGACTCTAAACCTTTAACTCTAAACCCTAAACTCCAAACCCTAACTCTAAAAGCCCTTGACCCTAGACCCTTGACTCTAAATCCTAAAATCTAAGCATCAGCATGCCGAACTTGAATTCGGGCCAGAGGTACAGGCTGTTGTGTGAATTCCTTAACTCCTGTTAAAGCTCCACCCTGAGGCTTCTAGGGGCTTAGCGTTTAGGTAGGGTTCGGGGTTTAGGTAGGGTTTAGGGTTTTTCTAGGGCTTACCTAGACCCTCCCATGTAGTACCTTTTTGGTAGTCCTAACAAGAGTCCTAACCCAAAAACCATAACAAACCCAAAAAGGAACTACATTGGAGGGTTTAGGTAAGGTTTAGGTTGTATTTAGGGTCTAGGGTCGCAAACTTGCGTTCTGGGGGAAGGTTGTGGCTTTGGGGCTAGGGATTGGGCATATCATGAGGGCCCAAGAGCCTCAGGGTCATGTGGCAGTTTCCATTTTCTGCTCCATTCCATTATTTCCTGTTCCAAATTCTTGGAATCAGAATTGGATCCAAACCTTGGCCCCCAAAGCCCAAAACTTCCCCCAGAAAGCCCCCAATGGTTAAAACAAATTAAACTCTAATCCCTAACCCTAAAACCTAAACCCCTACCCTATGCATCTGAGGATTCATATTTGAAGGACTTTGGGCCCAAAGACCATACTTTATAAGGGTTTCAGGTGATTTTGATGCTTAGGGCTATACTAACAAGCCGCGAAGAGGCTGCCTGTCGCACGCACCTTTCTTCACTTTGACACGCGCTCCGCGCGTCCACTTCGGCGGTCGAAATCTGTGTAAGGCTGGCGCTGTCCCGAGGGTCCAAGTAGGGTTCCTTTTAAGGGGATATGGTAGTTTCCCAAAATTAGGGGTACCCTTTTGGGGGTCCCTATAATCAGGACTATAGTATTTTGGGGTTTTCGGAAACTACCATATAGGGTCTTTATTGGGTTCGTGGTTTAGTGCTTTGCGTGTAAATTTGGGTGGTAGGTTTACTTAGAGTAGCCTAGACCACCATGCGAAACAAGGAGAAGATACCCGAATTCAGACGTCAGGCACCAAACTCTTTTGTTCAGGTATAGCGGTTGCTCCAGGTAGGCTTGAGGGGTTTGGGCTGGTTTGCTGGGCTTCAGGGCCTCCACTTGGGGGGTCAGGATTTTTTGTTTTTACCCCGAGAAGTACTATGCCAATGCGGTATACGGAGGACATCATTCACCGTTTGAACTATACGTAGTCTAAATTCCTTAAGGAGTCTTCTAGGGGACTATGTAGGAGACTATTATAGGGTTTTTAAGGGGATATCAGGAGTTTAGACTACACCTCATTTAGGGCTGTTAATGTACAGCGCCACAATCCGAACAAAGGCCCGAGGGTTCAGGCTTCAGGCTTTAGTCCAAGGAGTGCTGCTTATATGAACTATTGTCTAAGCTCCTCAAAGGGGTTCATAGAAAGTTGGTTATATAGGGGAGTATTAAAGGGCCTTGCTAAGGGGGGGTAGGAGTTTAGACTACAGCTCATGTGGGATCTGGGCTTGAGTGTCCGGGGCTCAGGATTGAGGGACTTGGAGAGGGCCATGATCTATAAGGTCTGTCCCTGTTCCTCCTCCTCCTGTTCTTGGTCCCTAAACCCTAACCTCTAGAACTCCAAACCCTAAACCCTAAACCCTTGTCCATGCATCCTTTTCCCTGAGCCGCTGTGGCACCATGAGGCTAAAAACTTAGGTGTCCCTTCTTCTCATGTAAGTTACTATATAGGGGAAACCATATGAATCATTATATATACCCATTATGGCAACTTAGCTTAAGTTCCTTAACAGCAACCCAGTCTTGGGCTCTCGCTGGCAATGGCAACACAGCCTGCGCTACCCTCCGGGATTTGCTCACAGCGGGGTGTGCCAGCGCGAAGACTCCACTCCACGGCGACCTTTTGCGGATTAGGGTTTAGGGGTGTAGGGTTCCCTAAAAGTCCAAGGACCTAAATAATTGGGTATTAGGGCCCAAATACTATAATATCAATGGTATTTGGGCCCGAAAGCCCTAGTATTTGGGTCCTTGGACCCTTAGGGGTTTGTTCCCAGCGTATTGGCGGAAAGTCTTCAGACACGGGCGACAATTGGGCGACGTCGACTCCCAAGATAAGGTAATCCCTACGGATTCTGTCTAAGGGTTGTGCGAGATGTCCTCCATCAACACTACGTGGTACAGGTTTGTTCCTGCGCTAAACCCACAACTGAAAACCTTGAATCCCACATTCTTCCTTTTAATTTTGGAGTGTGGTTCAAACCCTAGACCCAAAACCCGATGCCAAAGGTCTAGGACTCACAGTGCGGTGTAGGGCTTCAGATTCAGCCTTTAGGTCCTTGATTTCACGATTTAGGGTTTACCACGACCCCCGAACCACTCTTCGTGCTGGTTGGGGTTTAGTGTTTAGGGTCTGCGTAGATCCTCTTGAATTATCAATATTATGCGGATTCGGGCTCTAAACAGTGGTCGGGGGATTTAGATATTTAGCGAATCAAGAGTTGACGTCCGGAGCTTAAGGAAAAGAGTTTGAGGCTGACGTGTCCTTTCTTAGTTGAGTCTGCTCTGGTGGACGCTCTCTTTGGGTGCATTTTTTCGAGGAGGTACTGAAGTGTAGCATGTCGCAACCATCATCCATCGCACCCCTCACCCCTCTATGTGTGGTTGTCTGGGATGTATGCAGGCATTGCTCACTTTCCTAGACCCTAGGTTCCCCTTTATAGATTTCAAATCATGGTTGCATCGACACCCAAAACAAGGACCGGAAAGGGTTGAGGGGGTTTTGAGATGCCCCACATCATGATTTGGTACTTACCCAGAGGGTCTATGTACCCAATAACTAGGTACTTGGGTTTTGGGTGGTGGTTGTTATAGTACAGGTTTTGTGCAAGTATATGGTTATTAAGTACTTGGACCCTTAGGGTTAGATTCTGAGCTTTAGATCAGCTCTGGGCAAACTACCCACCTGTAAACTCGTTAGAGCCAGGGACCCATGCGATATTCAGTGAGTGCAGGGACTATCTAGGAATGATTCTTTGCCTAAACCCTAAACCGAGGGTATTTTAGGTTTTACTTACGCTGTTCGGCAGATCTCTTCAGTCCTGGACTGCCGCATGGGTTTTGGTTGGGTACTGCCCCCACTCTGTAACAGTTTGATGATATTGGTGGTAATTAGCGGCTTAGTGTCTAGAGTTTAGGCTAATGATGATGATACGATTATGTATAGCCCTAACTATGCCCCCCTAATCCAGACTGTTACAGGCTGGGGGAAGGACCCAATGTTGTGGATCAGGTCTTCTACTACGGACAAGGGCGAGCGACTGACTACAGTGATACTATGTGTTCCAAGATGCTTGCAGAGTTCGTTTCACGACTACACGCTCACAGAAAAAGCCTCGGGTGCTTAAGCAAAAGCAGAGGCTGAGGGGCAAGCCCTGTCAGCAAGGAATCTTTGATGTTTCGGTTAAACAGCAACTCTAAGGCCGTTTAGGGTTTAAGGCTTGGGGTTTAGGGTAAGGACCAGCCAACGTGATTCCTGTTTCCAGGACCTGACCGGGGACCTGTCGATTACTCAATTAACCCCCCTCCCCCCCTAATATTAAACCCGTCCCACCTACTATGATATACGACAATGGGAGTATTTAATATTTGGGGGGTGGGGGGCGGGCTGTTATTAGGGGGAGTTTCCGACAAGCTCCTTCGCCAAGTGCTAGAGAAAGCCCTGGCTTAGAATTTAGGACCCTTAATCCTAAACCCTAAACCTTAATGGTACTATAGCAGACTAACCCTGGGGCTCCATGTCAGCAAATAGTACCTACATTGGGCCCCGACCTCTATAAATATGACCTACATTAGGCTATTTGGAGCCTGCAAGCTTTTTCATCTCAACTGCAAAGCCCCCCAACAATGCTATGCACACAAATCAGTAAACCCCGGAACTCCTGCACCTGTGCTCCTAAAGCCTGGTATGTGGTCTGGGTTTAGGGTTTAGGGGTTAGGGTTTTCAGATTACAGCTCATTATTCATCAGGTCTGGGTTTAGGGGTTAGGGTTTTCAGATTACAGCTCATTATTCATCGGAGGATTCCCCACAAGGTCAAAAAATTGAGGCGTGGTGCCCTTTAGAATCCTAAACCCTAAACCCTTAATACCTAAACTGGGGGTATACAGCGTTTAGACGTTTGCAAGATAGGGTATTTTTCCGGGAGGAGCTGAGGGGGTATATGGTGATCATACAGGGTTTAGGGTTTAGGGTTTAGAGTTTAAGGTTTTTGAGGCTTGGAGCCCCTTGGCAAGGTAGGATTTGTTCGCTTGTATCCATTTAACTGCCTAAAACGCATGAAGAGAGTTTTGGGTTGGACCCCTGCTGTTCTAGTTACCCATGGGCCTTCGGTTATCATGAAGGGGATGCGGCGAGACCCTAAGAAAATCTCTTCCACATGTTTGAGTCGTATGAGTCATATTGGGACAATAGGATGAGGGGGTACAACTCAGGCGTACAGGTCTTGGGGCCTTAAACCTACCCCTGTTGCTGGCATCCAAGGTCCTGTGGTTTCAGTGTTTGATAGATGTCGCCGAGAAGTACAGGAGGGCCAAGTTAGTTTGAACGCTGAAAGTGCGCGGAAGAGATCTACTGCACTTTGAGCACCTGCATCCATGGCCCTGAAACAGCTCAGGATGTCTTGCCATCACCCCCACACAGCAGCCAGCTAAGATTACACTGAACCCTAAACCCTAAAGTCTAAACCCTGAACCCTAAACCCTGAACCCTAAACCCTAAACCCTATAAACCCTAAAGCCTAGGGTTCCAGGGCTGATCGAGCAAGAGCAGCCATCCCAATATCTGAGTCATTGTTGCAAACCCTGTTTTTTGAATCCTAAACCCTGAACTCCTATACCCTAAAACCCTCTAATCATATCATATATATGCGCATATGTTGATATATAGATACACACGCAGAAAGCCCAATAAGGAAAAGAGAGCTATGAGGTGCCATAGCGTTCCAAAGAGGAACCCCGATGTGGGCTGTAGGGGTTTTTGGTTTAGGGTTTAGGGGGCTTAGGGCGGTGGCGGAGAATTCAGGGTTTCCCACAGCTAGGAGTACCGTTTTGGGGGGTCCCAATTTAAAAGGCTATAGTATTTTGGGGTCTATATTGGGGTACCCTAATTTCGGGAAGCTACCAATTTGGGGTTGAGGATATAGGGTTTAGGGTTAGGGGTTATCTTCAGTTTCCGCAAACAGAATAACATTGCTGCTACTTAGAGGCTCAGGGGGCCTTGCCGAAGGAACCTAAGTACCCATAACGGATACTCGCCCAAATCATATTGTTAATTCCTTGTATGGAAGTGGCACGAACTTAAAGATACTTAGCCTAAAGCCTCAGCTTGTCACCCCATCTACTCCTATATGCCCCCATAGAACTCCTATCAGCGCCTTTGCTTAGAAGCCTTGTTTTGTATTATATAGATTCCTTTGCATTCGTAAGGTTAGAGTCCAAACGGGGCTAGAAGTCCCCTAATGAAGGTTGGCTTGCTGAAAACCCATGAGCTCTAAACCTTAAACTGGCCAAGACGGTTACGCCCTAACATTTTGTGGTAGGGCAAACCCCCTAAATCCTACGTCTCAAGCCCTGAATCCCAAGCTTTACAAGCCCCACATGGACCTTACATCGGTTTACGGTGTAAGGTTTAGGCTTTGGGGTGTAGGAGACTCTATGTCTACAACGGTTCAGGGTCCCCTAAACCCTGAACTCCCTGCTTCAAGGAAGTTTCACAGCTAGTGGATGTAGCCTAAACCTTAAGACCTAAACCCTTAACCCAATGAATTTTCAGAGCTAGTGGATGTAAGGCCCCGATCCTTTTGCGTTCTAGCTGGCGTTGCCGCTAGGGTCCTGGTAGGCCGGCTGGGCAGCAAAACTTCGACTTGGAGGTTTTAGGGATCAGGGCTTCGGGATTAGGGCTTTGGGATTCGGGTTTAGGGCTTAGGGGTTAGAGTTTAGGGATTAGGGTTTGGGATTTTAGGGTTGTGCAGTCTTGAATTAAGGCTTCCATCATGCATTTAGGATCAATATACCGTGAAACCTTATGAAGGTTTCGCGGGGTATCTGATTATTACATGACATGGTTTGGACCCTTCTCGCAGGGTCCATGGATCAAAATCTGATGGTTTCAGGGACTAAATACCATAAACTGGAGTTCTTCGGCGCAGCCTGCCGGTCCCTAGAATCCTAAGGGTCCAAGTACTTAATAATCATATACTTGCCCAAAACCTGTACTATGATTACTATTACCCAAAGCCCAAGTACCTAATTATTGGGTACATAGCCCCTCTGGGTAAGCCCCAAAACCTTTAAATCGCCTTAGAACTTCCCTGTACGCTCCAAAGCCCGCCTGTTTAGGGTTAACCTAGACCCGTGATTAATAAACCCCCTCCCCTTAATAGGGGTTATAATAGGGATCCCAATATTTGGGCCTTAAAAGGAGGGGGGTTATTAATCATGGGTCTAGATTATGTCACATGTCCTTCATTGTTGTGATATTTTGCCCTGATCTCACAGGCTCGGTGGGTCCGGGTAGGCGATAGGGGACGCAGGATGGGCCGGAAAGCTGAATAGGGGAAGATTGTTTCAGGAACTTTCCCAAATAATGGGGGGTTTCAGGTCCTGAATACTACGCTCTGAATGGTTTTGGGTATTTGAAAATCCTTTGTAACGGTTGTGTACCTGGACCCTGAACATCAGAATTTGTTCGTTATTATTAATGTTCATGTGATTCTGCATTCTAGCTGAAAGCCTACGCCTGCGCCTGGACCTTTCCCTTACTGCAGCGTGCGAACAAGCGCATTGCGGCGGCCGCTTGGAGGTTCGAAGGGTGCTTACGAGATAAAGTTTAGGGTATAATAAGCTGTTGGGGGGACGTTTAGGTTTGGCATCTAAAAGTTAGAGCTGAGGGTTTAGGATTGCGGCTTTGGGGTTAGGGCAGCTGCACCCCAACAGCATGTAGAAGAATGGTCATCGTCAACGCAATATTTTGGCGTGGTTCGGGATACTCCAGGTACGGTTTAGGATGTAGCTGCTGGGCTTTTCTGGTTTAAGGGGGTGCCTCTGGCGGTCCCAAGGCCTGCTCTGCTCTGCAGTTTCGACGCTCAAGTTCCCGTACTGCTCCCCCGGGTTGGGGCTTAAAGGGTTTAGAGTTCAGGGTTCAGGGTTCCCCGATTACTCCCCCCTACACTAACCCGACTAATTCCCCTAGCTCCCCCTTTAACCACCCTGTGTTAGGTCCTGTTATCCCCATACATGATCCTAATTGAGAGGGAGCCGGGTGGGGGTGATCCTAAACCCCCTAAACCCAAAACCCTAAACCCTAAACCCTAAACCGTAATCCCTAACTGATAAGGTCACTCCCGGCCTTGGTTTGGGCAGAGGGTAGCAAAGGTGGGAATAGCGATCCCATAATCCAATGCAGAGCTGATGGCAGAGGGGCTGGTCTGTTTTGGGAGGACCCCCGCCTGGTAATAGTGGCTATAAGGGATAATACGGAGTATATTAGGGTCCTATAGTACATCCCCATTATACCGCTATTACAGGGTGGTGTGTCCTGCTAAGGTTGAGTGTTTAGGGTTTAGAGTTTGCGTCTTAGGGTTTAGTGTCTAGGAATATAGGTCCTTAAGTACTCTAGCACCAGAGGTCCCGCATGTAATTATGGCATAGGGTACTGGAGATAGACCGCAAGATGGTATCGGCAATTATTCAGGCCTTTGCAGCCAACGATTGCTCTACTTTGCCTCAAAAAGCTACCAGGGTGAGGAGTTAAGAAGGATTATATAGGGTTCAATAAAAACAGGTTTAGGGTTTTAGGGTTTAGGGGATTATATAGGGTTCGATAAAACCTTATATGGTCCTAAATCTGTTCAAACATTAAACCCCAATCCTTGAGCCCTAAGTAGGGGGCACGTAATCCCTTGGTAGCAGGCTGCTGTAGACTTGAAATCCCTAAACCCTACCTGCACACCCAAAGTAGGTGGTTTAGGGTCTAGGGGCAAAATCCATTTTGAAAACAGCCAGAATGCTATCATTCTACACAATCTTGGAGGTTGAGGGAAGTGAGCCTTAAACTAAATATGTCGGCTCTTGGAGCTTAAGATTAATTAGGACTCAGGGTTTAGGTTGTAGCGTTTGTCAGGCCAGAACTTCTGACCCTGAACCCGACGCCACACGTGACTTACCTCGATGGTCTAGGGTTCACATCTCATGGATATCCTAGTGCCGTCGATAACAGCTAACCCAGAGGGTCCAAGTACCCAATAGCTAGGTACTTGGTTGTGGGGTATAGTAATTGTAGTACAGGGTTTGGGTAAGCCTATGGTTATTCGGTACCTGAACCCTTTTCAGTATTATGTCCATCCAAACACCCATCTTGCTACCTCCCAACATGTGTTGTTGAGAGGGCCGTACCTGAAGGTTCATGGGACTTAGCAACTACTTATAACTGGGCATATAACCTGACGTATAACCCCCCTAAAAGGCCTTAGAGGGGTTACCCCAATTATAAGTAGGGTTATAACCCCAGTTACAAATAGTTACTAGGTCCCATGAAAGGGCCGTAAGCACCGCCGCACCTCTGTACGTGGCAGAGATTACCCTTCGTTGCAGCCGGTGTTTCCAACTCGGTTGGAATCCCTGTGTCCTGAGATCTGCAAGTCTTATGCTCCTTCCAGATAAGGGGAAACAGGAGACGTAATATAGGGGCCTGAATAATAACCAATATCATGGTTCCGTATTCCTTATATAAGTATGGTCTATGGTACCTCAAACGTACATCAAGATGATATGGGTAATTATTTAGGCCCCTGTAATACTCCAACCGGCGGCTATACATGCAGACCTCATTATCCGGGTATGCAAATTTTATCTGGTGGTTGGTCCAAAGTATCCTTCCTTTTGGGTTCCCACTATGACACGTATCTCGTTTTTAGGCTGCCCAAAATGGTACCACACTTCGACAACCTAGCATTTGTGTTTGGATGAAATGTTGAGGGTCACGTAGGAATTGCGCAGAAAGCAAGCAGATTTGTAACCTACACCCTAAGCCAGCCCTAAACCCTAAAGCCTTAAAACCCACGCCTTAAACCGCTTTGAAGCAAGCGTATCCTGAAATCGGAGACTCTGAACTAGCGAAACATTGCCTAGGGATTGGGTTTAGGTTTTAGGGTTTAGGGTTTTCAAAGCTATGGTCCCTCCGTGGGGGATGCCCATGATACTACGGTGGATACTAGAATTCCTGCATGACCCTAATACCTTCTACCTTGGGAATTATGGTGCTATAGTATATGAAAGTCATGCAGGAGTTTTAGCATCAACAGTAGGGGATCAAAAGGGACCATACGTTTGGCAACGCCCTGCCAAAAATTGACTTTTGCGGAAATATCCATGTGTAGGGCTCTACAGAACTCTGAAGGGTTTGCATTCAATCATCTTTGAAGTTCTGTCTAAAGCGTGCTCACAGAAATTTTCCGAATTCACATATTGCAGGATAAAAGTACTAGTACAGCACGATAGAGAATGCTTCCATGAATTGGTTTTCGCGACTTTTGAGACAGTGGCTTGGGCTTACAGAATTCCATGGTCTGCTAGGAATCTTAAAGATCGGAGTTTTGGGGGTTTGGGATTGGGTTTTCGGAGTAGACATCTTAGCTGTCTTAGCTTATAGAGCATAGCTGAATCTGTACATTTGCAAGGCGTGAGAAGTTGAAGCCTTAGAGTCAGGCTCGAAACAGGTACTGCACGAAGCGCGGGTTGCCGAAAAAATCTGGGCTACATCCTACCTACACCGTACCTAGAAAGCCTAGTTACCCATAATAATGGGCTACTTTAACCCAAAATAGTAGGAAATTAGGGGAAAGTTGCCTATAATCATGTGTAACTGGCTTTCTAGGTAAACCCTAAACCGCCCCATCCTAGATCCCAATCTTCTTTAATTCTCACCATAGAGAAACTCAATAAGGGACTGCTATTTCTTGGAAGTCCAAAGTTTTCTTTCTACCCACATGTCCCTATACAACCCTATAAAACCCTATGCCCCCTCTAACGAGCACTCAGCTAAGCCCTAACATTGGGAAACCTACACCTAGACATCCTCAAGCGTGAAAAAATATACGTTAAGCCCCCACAAACTGTTAAAGGTTTAGGGTTTAGGACAAGAAAGTGCGCTTTAGGTGGGGCATACCGGCTTTGGGTATCTGCAAGTCTAGATCTGATATTGGCGTATTTGAACCCTCAGGCCTATAGTACCTCCTATGATCGATAAACCTCATGTTGGGTAACATACCTTCAAACCTAAAAACCCTAAACCCTAAAACCCTAACCTCTCTCTTAATGGGATGCGCCCTAAACCCTAAACCCTAAACCCTAAAACCCTAACCCTCCTAGCCCAAAATCCCCCAAACCTGGAAAGCCCGAGCCGAAAGCCTTGCAGAAGTTGGACGCCTGGCCCTTCTGAGGAGTGGGTTTAGGGTTTGGGGTATTAGGGTTTAGGGCTTAGGATTTAGGATTTAGGGTTTAGGGATTAGGGTTTAGGGATTAGGGTTTAGGGATTAGGGTTTAGGATTTACGGTTGATTGTGTGGGTTTAGGGGTTTTGAGTTTAGGCTTTTGGGTTTGGGGGTTTCGGGTTTAGTGGCTGTATGACGAGTGAACTGATGGGCCTAAGCATCCATGTAAATCCCTGCCTTTTTGGGTTCAGGGCTTGGGTTTCAAGCTCTAAGGCTAAGGCTCTAAGGATTCATATTTGAAGGACTTTGGGCCCAAAGACCATGCTATATAAGGGTTTTAGGTGATTTGGATGCTTAGGGTAAGGCTAAGGCTACCCAATACTTGCGCATAGGGCTACTGTGTAGGACGTGAGGGTTTTGGGCTTAAGGGTGGAGGATGCTGCAACCTAAAGCCGCGCGGTTTAGGGTTTAGGGTTGTAGGGTTTAGGGTTTAGGGTTCAGGGTTTAGGGGCTGTTTACCATCTTTTTGCTGCTCTCGCCGCACTCACTGCTCAGAAGCAACAACGCCGTTGCCGGAGGGTCTCTCACTTGAACCCCAGAAGAGCATCAGGTAAGGAGTCAGGGCTCAAGGTTTAGAACCCTTGGGTACCCTCCAAGGATCCACGGTAGAAAGCAGAATCCAGAGTCTTGATGTTGAAGCAGGCTTTATTATTGAGGGCTTGATGCGCCTAGATCTCAGTAGGACTGAGAGTATGTAACTCAATCAAGATGATCCTCATTTTGCATCAACTGACATGTGCAGTAATCATGTTATTCCTCAATTTTCCTTGATTGACACATTCCGGAATTCTTGTTTTTCCTGTTTGCCTGAAGTTCAGATCCTCAATTTTCTATTACAGTCTTCAATGCTCTTTAAACGGAATTCCTTAGTCATTATATCATAAATTATATCCCTCAGTTTTCCTTAATCGAGATATTCCTCAGTGATTATTTTCCTCAACTTTCCTTGATTGAAGTTGTCGTTAATCCACCCTATAAACTAAACTCTAAACCTTCAACCCTAAACACTCAACCCTAAACCTTATGACAAAAACCCTATGTTGGGATCCCTGGGAACCGTTCTTGATTTAGCGCCACCATGGTTTGATCCTTACTAGGCTTGGGCAAGCAAACCCTGAACCCTAAAGCCCATGGCCAAGCCCCGGATGCCCCTTACTTGGGTGTTCAGGGTCGAGGGTTTGGGACTTAACAGACCAGTTCCTGGCAGTTTAAGGTTTTGGGGTTTCGGAGTTGTTTCTTTTCGTGTTCAGGGCAATTCTGACCGGTGTATATGTATTTGGATCCCGCTTACAAGCCCGGCTAAGTCCGCAAATATGGCTGTCATTGGATCCATATACCCCTCTATAACACCTTTTTAAACCCTAGGTAACCCCGTAGATCAATTGTACTCGAGCTATTATTACCTTGAACCTCCAAGCAACTTCCCCTCATTCCCTAAACCTTCACACCACTAAATTCTAATCCCTACATCCTAAACCCCCAGACCCTAAATGCCTAATCTGTAAACCCTAAACCCTGACCCACAAGCCATTCTTGACCCCCAGGGCTGCTCCCAGGAACTGTAGCCTCCAAGGGAACCCTGAGTTTGAACTAAAGTAGGTTTAGGGTTTAGGGTAAATCTAGTTTTGTAGGGGTAACCTTAGACCCCAAAGACCTTCAGTTTTAGGATTTCATATAAAGAACCCTATACTATGGGGTCCTAAAACTGAAGGTCTTTGGGGTCTAAGGAATGTACTGTAGAAGCCGGAATGATTACTAATGTTATGGACCCCAGGGTGCTGTCAAGTATAGCGTGAGGTTTCGGGTTCAAGGTTGAGGGTGTATAGGGATAGTCTGCAATCCCTAAGGGCCCAAGGACCCAAATAATAGGGCTTTAGGGCCCAAAATACAATGAATATTATAATAGTATGTGGGCCCTTAACCCCATTATTTGGGTCCTTGGACAATTAAGGAATGTTGTCCTCCTAGACTCCTTGCGTATTTCTGGTATAGGGGGTCTCCAAAGAGTCTGAGGATGATATTGGCAACAATGCCCTGAAACCTACACCCTCGGCTCTAACTCAGCCCCAAGCCGTAGAGTTAGGACTTACAATACAACCCCCCCAAATGTATCCCCCCAGGGTTTAAGGAGCTTATAAGGATTATAGGAAGCTTAATAGGGCCTAATAGGGTTCTAGTGGTACATGTCTAACTCCTAATGGAGCGTGTGATGCAAGATCCTGAGAATACCGCTCTGCTGGGTTCCTCCTCCAGAGTTAAGCATCGACTCCTGAGTATGCACCGACATATATTCATGTGAGCTATAGTCTAAACTCCTAGCATCAGCCTGAATAAACCCCTATAGTACTCCCCTATACACTCCCCCATATACCACCTCTTGAGGAGTTTAGACAAAGATTCATGTGAAGGCATTCTCTCGAGACTTGCAAAGGGTGCCCCGCAGGGGGTTTGCATAGAAGACTATCCTAAGGGAGAACATCTTTGGAGTTCACTCTTTTTGAAGCTGCCACATCATGTTTGTTCTAGAACTGTGTTTCTGGCTGTAAGGTCTCTATGCTATACTGCCCTAATCCGGTATGAGTGTGCACTAGCGATTCAAAGGCTTCCTTTTAACAAATCCCATATACAGGAGTTCTCAGATGAGTCCCATACATTATCAAATAAGAACACCCCATGATCCTGAAGCCCTAAAGCCCCAAGAACCCTCAACCCTCCCATGTTTTTGGCCTGTAAGCCCTAAACCCTAAACAGCCCAAAGTGTCCAATACTTTTTTGTGCCTTAAAGCCCTAATTTCTGATTCTAAGCCTTAAACTCTAATCCCACAATCCTGAACCCTAAACCGCTCAGGGCCGAGAAACTCGCAAGGGGGTGCAGATATTCGAGTTTAGGGTTTGAGGTGTAGGGTTTAGAGAACATCGCACTTGATCTGCCACATTGGGAGAACTGTTGTTTTGTCATGTGGTTCGGTGGATTGCAGAAGCTTCAATCCCGTAGTACCCAAGCCTCTCACATTCACGGACATGAAGGGTTCCCAGGGCTTCGGGGCATACGCTATACTCTAAACCCCAAACACATCCAACATAAACTCTCATCCCTAAACCCCTGAGGGTCCCTTGGTAAACCCAATTTTGACAACGGCCCCTACGAGCTCCTCGGAGTCTGCGCAAGCTCTGGACGTCAAGTTCGAATCCTGTGGATTGTCTTGGCTGTGCTGACGAAGGGTTCGTGGTATCGGGTTGCGCAGCTTTTTGTCAGGCTGCTTCAGCGCTAGGTGGGAAAGCATTCGATCCATAGCCAGGTGCAACCCATATTTCCCTAAAGCTATTAGCAAAAGGCCCCAAGGATCCCAAGTATCTTTATAGCAGAGAGGAAAGCTTCTATACTAGGAATTTGCAGTCTAGTCTGGGTTAGTATCCTATATATAGGTACCTAGGATCCTTTGGGTCACACTGGTATTTGGGTTTTGGGTTTCGGGTTTTTGCAATGCTTTCCTCGCTGAAGGGTGATTGGCGGGATGGATCTATATATATATATATATGCGCGCACACACACACACACACACTAAAAAATGGCATCTTAATTCCTTTCTTTACGCCCCTGCGCGATGGGGCCCCCAAGTTACACGACTACACTCACAAGACGCATAACTACACCTTACTTGAGCAGGGGGCGCCACTTTTTGGAGCATCAGTAGGATTAGGATGTAGGCTTAGGGTTTGGGATTCGGAGTGCGGTGCAGGGATTTCGGGGAGTTCTATTGGGATTCCAGCTTAGCATTTGTTGGTTCAAGATTCAGGGTCCAGGGCTTGAGGTCTTAAACCCTCAACCCCCAGACCTTAAATCCGGGGAGGGGCCTTGAGCTCTAAACCCTCGTTCCTAGTTATGGACCCAAGAATTCTAGTTAGTAGGAATGTCAAAGGAATATACTTACCAGGGTCCTTATACTCCTATTCTATTCCTACTATGTTCTTGGGGTTCCGTGTTTGGCATTCCCATTGCCAGTCCCTTTAATTACCAGCGAAAGCTTGCAGACACCCCATAACGGTAGGTATACTCCTATTCTGTTCCTACTATATGCTTGAGGGCTCGGATTGCGCGTAAGCGTCAGGAGTTTGGGTTCAGTATTCTGGTGTCACGGTTTAGTGTTGAGATCCAGGGTTTACCTGGGCCCAGAAAGTAGCTAGAATCATTGCCCACAGGCCCATGTAAAAGGTCAAGAAGACTGTCATTCTACATACCTCTTGGGGTTCAGGTAGGGTTTAGGGCTTAGACTTTCCCGAAGGGTCCAAGGACCCAAATAAGAGGGTTTTGGGGCCCAAATGCCAGGAATATTATAGTATTTGGGCCCTAAAACCTTATTATTTGGGTCCTTGGACCCTTAGACCTTTACTTCGTCGAAACACCAACGCCGGCAAAGATAGCCTCATGGACCTTGAACCCATCGCCGGCGCATTAGCTTCCTGGCTGTTAGCTAGGCAAACGGGGCAATTTCTCAAAACAAGCACCCTAAACCCTAAACCTTTTTGACTCTAAACCCTAAGGGTGGCCTGTTTCGAGAAACCCTTATACATGCCGTGCCGTGAGATTGAGGGGTACAGGCTCCAAAGTGCTCAAGGGCTTCAGGGCTTAGGGTCCCTAGACCCTCAGTAGTAGTTTCCATATTCTTTCCCATTATCCCTAGATATTTCCCATTTAGCGGCCATATATCCCTATATAACCCTTATAAATTTCCTATAAACCGTAAACCCTATCGACCCTATATAACCCCAGTATATACCCTATCACAGTATAGTAGTTTCCATTTTCTTTTCCATTTACAGATTAGGGTTTAGCTTCAGCGTGGGGTGGTCCGAATTTCTTTTTGATTCTGGTCTTCGTTGTGTAGACGGGGTTCTGCAGGAACCTTGGTGGGTATACATGTAATCTGTTTAGGAGTTCTTCTTATTTTCATTTGAGTATAGCCCTGAGGAATTGGAATTGTCAAACATATTACCCTAAACCCTAAACCCTAAGCCCTAAACCTTCATTTTAGGTCTAAGGAGATTACAGATACATCTAAGGTGTTGTTTGCTGGGGAAATGATGAACTCGGGGTTGTAAACTGTGAGTCCTAGCGTATACAGCAGTTTGGGGCTAGATTGCTTTAGAGTTTAAAGAGACTTTACTAGGAACCCCAAACCGGGAACCCCAAGAATATAAAAGGAATATAACAGGAACATACCTACCAGGGGTCCATAAATTCCATTATATTCCCACTATATTCTTCGGGTTCCCTGTTTGGGGTTCCGGTCCCTTTAGAGTTTACGGCTTCAGATTTATGGAGTTTGGGCGTTCCCAGCGGGTCACCGACACGGTTTAAGTTCTAGAGTTTGGGTGGTGCAACCCAGGTGGGGACGACCCTGAACCCTGTATGAGCTACGGTCAATATTAGCCTTACTAAGGGGCCCTTAACAGTGGACATAGGGGTCCCTCTTGTAGTTTAGTATAGTCCCTAGCATAGGCCCTAATAAGGAACCCATGTCCATTAAATTGGGTAAGAAATATTGGCTGTAGCTCATATAGGGTTTAGGGTTTAGGGGTTTAGGGTTTACTGTTTAGCATTTAGGGTTTAAGGTATAAGCCTTTTCTCCATAGAACAAACCAAAATATTATAACCCGGCAACATCTCATGGTCTTGTAGAACACTCATCATAGAGACTCATCATAGAGAACACCAAAGGTTCACGCTGGGAGGGGCGTGTATCTCTCCTAACCTCCCTCGCCAGAAGCCCTATACCCTTACGTCGAATCATGGTTAGTAGACTTAGGAGACTGATAGCTGTCTCATAACTACACGAAGCAAGTAGGTTATATACAAGTAGCATGCCACGCTACCGAGACCTCCGAAGTATCTTATGTAGAGCCTACATACCGCCAAATAGGATCTACATGGACCCTAGCCCCTAAACCCCAAACCCTGAACCCTAAGCTACATGGACCCTAAACCCTAAACCCTACATGGACCTTACCCTAAGGGTTCTATCTACTCTAGAGGAACTTATAACCCTAAACCCTCAACCCTGAATTATTCTAAGCTCAGCAGTCTTAGATTCTTAGAGATGCCTTTGAGGGGATGGCCTTGTACCCCTTGCTTCTCTAGATCTGGCAGTCGAATTTGAAGTGTAAGTGCATGGTCTCTAGGGATCCAAAACTACAAATAATACCTACATTGGGCCCTAAGGTATGTAAGCATTAGCAACCCGAAGCCCTAGGCCCTAAACCCTAAACCCTCACTAGCTACATTGGGCCATTTAGATCCCCAGGGGGTAGCATGGCCAACAGTTGCCATGTGCGGCAGTGGCCGGCAGAGCGCTTGCGGCGACAAGTACTCTTAGGGTTTAGGGCTTTAGGGTTTAGAACATGACTGGTCACCCATACTATGCAGCTATAGCGACAAGTCCCTGGGGTGGCAGAAGGTACTCCAATTTCTGAGTACTTAAACCCTAAACTCTAATCCTACATGCTATATATATCTATATGTACATATACATCCAAACAACCCCTGCAAAGTAAACTAAGGGTTCCCCTTTTCTACCGAAACCCTGCATCTTACATCCATGTATCGCCGAACCTGTTCCAGCAAGCGCAGATTTGCCTATTTCACTCTCCGCTCGTTCCTTTATCAAGAGGTCTCAGTGGACCTGGAAGGTAAGATTTGGAAGGGACTGTGGTTTAGGGTACAGAGGCTCAGGGTAGGAATTCAGGGTTTGTTGCTTTAGGGACATGAGAAGATGTACAGTAGGTCTTGGATTTGGGTTTAGGATGTTGGGTAGTCTGGCGGCTTAACAGTGCCCATCTAGCTGCGGCTTTTGGACAACTGCTTGAAGGTTCCATGACAGTTTATGTTTTGGTGAAGACAGCCTAAAGGAAACTTGAGAGGTAAACCCTAAAGCTAAACCTGAAAATATGTTGTGAGATTATTCTCTCAGCTGACGAGGGAGAACTGTCTGGAGGTCAGTCAGGTTAGGTGCTTCTGTGCTGTTACCCACACCTGGAACCGTAGACCGTCCTCGGAGTTACGAGAGCCTTTCTACAAACACACCTAAGCCCTTCTCCTGGAATGCTTTCGGACCTCTTGACTTAAAAGCCCCTAACTATAAACCCTAAACCCTATGTGCAGCCTTCAGGGCGTAGGATTAATTTCAATCAATCATGTTCTTGCGAAAGGGGGATAGATGAGATTTGGGGTGTCGCGCGTGAAGGTAAGCCTTCATCCGTAGCCTGGAGCCGTAATGAACGCTGACCTCCTCAGAACACATAAGGGTGGTTGTCAAGATTATGGTCCCTTTTTGGGTACCCTAAATATTAGAGGCCGTATTATAATAGGGACCCAAAAAGGGACCATAATTTTGACAACCACCCATAAAATCTCACATGTATAACTTCCAGGGTGTATTCTAGAGGAGCTTCTAATCCTCAAACCCCTACCACCTTAAACCCCAAACGCCACAATCACACGCACAGTGGTGTGTGAACTTCTCTAAGTCCCAGATTCTGCACGGGGCATTGTTGAGTACAAGCTTGATGCGTTTAATACATCTAGCCCCGAAAAAACTGTACATGTGGTTTCCAGCAGTATCTCAACCCGGAACCAGGACTCATGAATTTATGTTGCCCTAAGGGCCCGAGGACCCAAATGGTAAGGTTTTAGGGCCCAAATACTCTAATATTCATGGTATTCAAGCCCTAAAACCCTCGTATTTGGTTCCTTGGACCCTTAGGGTTGGGTACCTATAACCCATTATGTTCGAGTCCTTGGACCTGTGAGGTTGGGACAACCCCTTGGGGTTGAGGGTTTAGGGTTTGGGTTTAGTGCTTAGGGTTTGGGGTTTAGGGTTTACGTTTTAGGGTTTAAGCTTCGGGGTTTATGATTTAGAGGCCCAGCTGCCCTGGAAAGTGAACCCAGATTCGCTTGCTTATGGACAGCCCAATGATCCACCGAGCTCATGAGCGCCACAGCGTGGACGCGCTGCTGGTGTGGGCGGCATGTGCTCAGGGATTTTGGATGATTTTGGGATAGTAAGCATCTTCATCCCAAAGTGAAGAAATGACAGCCCAACACCTCTCAAAACAGCCCAAAAGACAATGATTCTACATGCTCTCGGGGTCCAGGTATCCGGAGGACCTCCATGGCGCCTCTCTAAGGTTTTGTGAGGCCGGCCAAGGTCCCCGAATATGAGGCTTCCTGGAATCCCTGTAAGGTGTCCTGAGTAGAATTCAGGACAGCCGTTAAGTGTTCAGAGTGAGGGGCTTGAGATATAGTTATGTAGGGGCGTAGTGGTGAGGTATGTTGCTTCAGGTTTAGGATATTCGAGGTTTAGGGGGTTAGGGTTTGTGTTAGGATGCGCTTCAGGAAACTGGGTTTTGGGGTACGGGTACAGTTTAAAAATGGTTTATCTTTCCTCAAACCTTTGCCAACTCAAGTGGGATGTACGGCTATGAGTTGCTTGTCGTCAGTAGGGAATTAAGGATTCCTTCACTGGAAAGAAAAGAAAAACAGAATGGACATTTCTACGTATAGTCCTTCTTAAGTAGTTAGAAAAATACGGTTTTAGGTATATTATAATAAGATCCCCATATACCCCATATTCTATCTACTTAAGAGGGACTATACATCATTGGCATTCTATGAACACAATTCAAAAAGGAATCCATGCCTCCATTTCCTGCAAATTACGCGTGCAAGGCGCAGAATTTGCAATGGTCATTTTGAGGCAGGCTATATATAGGGCTTAGGGTTTAGGGTTTATGACCTTACCCCACAAACCATAAACCCTTAAAAGTCCAAACCTTCGACCTTCTGGCATTGGGCTTGCGCCCCGCACCCCAATCCCTGCACCGCCCTTCTGTTGATGTCCTAGGTCCCTTAAAATGCGGCAATTCCTCGGATGTAGGCATCCTAGGGAAGTGCAGGATATCCTCGAAGAACAGGAGAACATCGGCCTTCTGCAAACCCTAAGCCCTGTGCAAACAGAAGACACCCTAAACCCTAAACCCTAAACAGGCATCTCTGAGAAGAGCCCCTGAACCCTCAACGTGTTGTCACCCCTCAAGGGGCTCACAGAGGGTTCTATGCCCAAGGGCTCCATGTCTCTAAATAGTACTTACATTGGGCCCAAATTCTATAAATATGACCTACATTAGGCTATTTGGAGCCTCAGGGATACAGTTTAGGGTCTATAGGGTTTCCCAAAATTAGGGGTATTTTTCTGTCAGCGGATGCCCACACCATCAGACGTTTGTCCGGACCTGGCCAAAAAATCTTTGCATGAGCTCCTGACAGATTTGGTCTGCACCCAGATTCCCAAAAGGATCCAAAGGGTTTAGGGTTTAGGGTTTAGAATCCCCTGAGACTATCTACAGAATGTACAGCGATTGCTATGTTTTCAGGACGGGGCGTCATTAGTTTTCGGATTCTTTCGGGTGTCAAGGACGACTTCCTCCGGAAGGTCCCTCTACATCTCGTTGTTCCATTTCTTTGGGCGGGAGTGGGAATCGATGTACGGAATCCGCCAATATCAAAACCCTAAACTCCTATACCTGCTCCCCCAAAGAAGTCGCAATATAGGAACCCCCTTTATTTAAGCCTTGGTAGTATATAGTATACAACTACGTGGACCCTAAACCCTACACCCTAAACCCTAAGCCCCAAACTCTAAACCCTATACTATGCAACTAGATGGACCCTGTCCGAAAGGTTGTCATGCCGCGGAGCTCCCAAAATTGTGTTGACAGCCTCAAGACCAAAATGAGACAGATAGGCTTTAGGCTTTATAAGATACACCTAGAAATAAGGAAGTGCATCGGGGGGTCTAAGTAACCCCGAAGAGGACCATCCAGGGAAAGCCCCGCTGTTGCCACAGACTTTGCAAGATGTCCGAGGAAGCTGCCGTTGAACCCGCTACCGGGCTTGGGGTTTTCAAGGGGTTTAGGGTTTAGGGTTTAGACAAGGCCCAGTTGGGGGACAGTAAGTTATCTGAGCGCACTGTACTGTTGATGGTGGACACCCTGGACAACTTAAGTTGCCTAAATCCGGGGAATTACAGTAGTGTCAGTTAGGTGGACCCCCACCCAAGAATAGTGACTATGATAGATGATAAGGGTTAAATTAGGGTCCGATTGTATTCCTATCATACCACTATTACAGGTTGGGGGGTCCTCCTACAGTGTCAGAGCCAAACGTGTCGCGCGACTGACTGCATTAAAAGCATTAAGCATACATACAACCTTGGGATACACCTTGTGGGGCGCCCGTAATGACGCTGCGTGGAGACTTTAACGTTTATGGTCTTAGGGGCAGCGTTCTACTGGGTTGCTGTGAAGGAACTTTAACTAAGTTTCCGTAATGTGGGTCAATAGTCAATGAAAGGATTTCCTTATTCCGGTAACTTAGTCTGAGTTCCTTAACAGCAGCCCAGTCTAGGCTAGGTGTATATGAAAGGGGCATACCCGCCTTCCCGATCGTCTTGAATCACCGCCACCTTATTAAAAGTCAAACAGTCTTGGATGTCATACGGAACCGTTACCCTGAGCGTGTCATTTATCCATGACCATATGCACAGAAGCCATGTCCTGATTCATCACGCTAGTCCCCATATTTCCTTCAATCCATCATGCCAAGGGTCAAGTACCCAAATATCCGTGCTTCAGCTGCCAAACACAATTCACATTGTAGTATTTGAGGCCTAGACCCTGATAGTTTCAGAGTTTTGGGTCGTTTAGGGCCTAAAACCCAAAACCTGGGTTCTCAAGTTTTGGGAGCTCTCAAAGTCCCAAGTATACCTTCCCATATAGGCAATCGGAGGCCCGGCCAGACGAAGCCCAGACCAAAATACCAAAACCCAAAGCCCGAACTCTACCTGGGTTTAGGGTTCAGGGTTACCCAAAATAATATCTAGGGATCCAAAAAGCCCAATGTAGGTAATGTTGACAGACTTTAGGGCCCAACGTAGGTATTAGTTGTATACTTGGATCCCTAAGGAATGGGTTAATTTCTCCCAAATCAGTAGGAAGTGAGGGGGAAAGTCAGATATAATCATGACCTACTTGCTTTCTAGGTAAACCCTAAATAGTCCAAAGGGGGATACTAGGAGCTTAGACTCTAGCTCACATGCGCAGTGTGGGTATGGCTTACGGCCGTTTGTGGCAGCTTCCGCCCATGTCTTTTTGTCGATTTTGGAATCGCAAATCAGGCTGGGCTTTGCGTGACTGGGTGAGTTTCAGGCGAGGCCCACAGGACGTCCAGGGGTCTCAGGCACTACAGGGATCTATCGGATTTAGGGTTTAGGGTTACGGAGTAGGGTTTGGGGTTTTGAGCGTTCACCAGTTCTGGTTCAGGCTTCAGGCTTAGGGCTTAGGACTTTGAGCGCAGGATTTATGGATCCAGCTTGTGTTTCAGGAACATGCCTCCATGCGTTTCTCAAAGCTCTACGCCCTCGGATCCTAAATGTGTATGGGATATGGGCAGAGATTACAGGATCCCCTGCATAAGAAAAATCCGGTAAGGGTAGCCCTTACGTGTTTCTTTGTCTCCCCTCAACCCTGAACCCTAAACCCAATTAGAAGGCTCATCAAAGCCTTATGTAAGGCAACTGCCTGGTAACTTTCCACTTGCAAGGTTTCATTCGATGATCTAAGGTTTTTAGGTTTTAGGGTCTGGAGTTTAGGATTCAGGGTTTTGGATTGAGGGTTCAGGCTTAAGTTTTTAAAGAGCCGGAACATTTGCTGCCCCCGCCCACGGTTCTCTCCTCGAGGTTTCTAAGGGTGGTGCTGGTGCTGGTGCTGGTGCTGGGTAGAAGAACCCATAAAAGGATTTCTCCTAGTGTATTCCCTGTATGGTGATAGTATACACCACCTGAAGTCCTTATTCTAGTTGTTTGGCAGGCTTTTATATCAGACGTATCGGGACATTCTGCTCCCAATATAGGATAAGATTCTATCCATCTCTTGGCATAGTCTTAATTGGTCCAAGCACCAAACACGCTAATCACTTGGCACTGTGATAGTAGAGTGGTTGAATCATTGAACACCCAAACCGTATGGGGTCAGTATGGTCTAGGTACCCGCCAAACATGGCCCTGCAGCTCACAGACAAGTTCCTAAACTCTACAGCCTAAAGCCGAAGAAAACCATACTCTTGGGAGTGCGTGGGCTGAGGTATATCCTATAAACCCTTAACATTAAACCCCTAAATAGTATATAGGCTTATGCAGGATCGCGCCCATCAACCGTAGAAGCCGGGTTGCAATGGTTTTAATGTATTTGAACTCTCATATTCTTTCATGTATCTGTATGGTAGTTTTCTTAAATGCGGCCCTATATAGACCTGAACATATTATGGTCCTTATTATGGGGAGGACCCCCCCCAAAAAAAAACAAAAACGGTACCCCGTATTTTGGCAAATCCCTTTGATCAGGCATTAAGACCTTCAAGGAACGCTCCATGGCACTGTGGGCCTTCCAGCACTTGCTATAGGGCAAGTTACCCAGACCACTTCAAGGATCCAACTAATGGAGCCTCTTATAGCGCGTGTATAGTCCCCCTTAAGTAGATAGAATATGGCTTTGGGTATATTATAACAAGATCCCCACATATCCCATAATCTATCTACTTGAGGGGGCCCTAAACCCTAAACCCTAACCCTAAACCCCAAACCTTAAACCCTAAACCTTAAACCCTAAACACCTGAGAGCTCCAGCCGGTTCCATTTGGGGAACCCTTGCTGGTCTGGGTAGCAGCACTTGTTGCTGCACCGTTCATTCGCCATCCAGCGGGGCCTGTGAGTGGTTCCCTACATGTTGGGCTAGCAAAAATGAAACCCTAAAGTATAGTCCCCCTCAAGTAGATAGATTATGGGATATATGGGGATCTTGTTATAATATAAACCGACCCTCAGCCCCCGAAACTAAGTTTTTTGGGCGATGACAAGGTCTGTAGTTGGGGGTTTCATGGTGTTTAGTAGCAACTGGTTTAAGGTCTCGGGTTTAGGGCTCATTTTCCTTTACCTGGGGTAACCCGTTCGACGGGTTGTATGTGGAGTTATGGCCCTAATAAATTGCGCAAAAATGTATGTGTATATATATATATATGTATATATATATATGTGAGGACATAAGTCCCAGGGACCTTGGAGTGATGGGCAAGGTGGTTCGCTGGGGAGTTTGCACCAATCCTCGAGGACAACCTAGGAAGATCAGATAGCAAGGCTCCTTCTTGTTGCTGGAGTTAACGAATCCTGCACCACCCTATGCTGCCTGTAGGGTTTAGGGTTTAGGGTCTAATTAGGATTTTGGAGAGTTTGTTGGCACCTATGTGGTGCAAGATTTCCTCCCGAAACAGTATAGCCCCTGCGTCCTAGACCTTTGCACCCTTAACCCACCCTTTCTTCTGGGGCCAACGTGGCTGTGAGGGGGCAGGAGATGTTGGGGTTGCGCGGGAATACGGGTGCCTAAAGCATTACCAAGGTTTACGATTCCTCCTGAGGGGGCCATAGGGGACATGTAGGGTGAAGGGTTTAGGGAATACGCTGTGGGGAATAATTACCGATAGGATTCCGGAAACGATTATGCCCTAAACCCTAAACCTATATAGTATACGGTGCACCATGATGTTGGTACCCTAAACACCAGACCCTAACTGTAGTCTACTTAGGATTCATTCTTTATTTTCTATTATTAACCCTCATCAAAATTGATTATTCTTATTATAGGTCTAAGGCGACTACGGCTAATTGTTTAGACCCCTGAACCCTAAACCCTCTGTGAATCTTTTGCTGCCTGCCCAAAATTCCTAGTCCCAGCACCGTCATATTTGGTAGTCCTTGTACTTTGAGTGCTGCAAAACGAAAACTCTGAATCCCAACGCGGAAGGAGGAGTTGAAAGGGGTGGTTTCCCGTATTTAGACCCTAAACCCTCAACGCTTCTTTAATGGAAGTCTCTAGAAAGCAAGCACCAAGTAAAGTACTGCTGCATAGCCGCATCGCTACCCTTCAACTCCACCCCCAAACCCGAAAAAACCCTGAAAACTTCCCCAAGGGATCCTAAGTGTCTACATGCTACAATGTACAATTTCTATACTAGGAATGAATAAGATGGTCTATGTCTTTATAGGTACTACTGCGGTTCCTTGGCTCAATCCTCAGCATACTTCTCACCCCTCGCCTCATCATGCAGCGACCTCTCACTTGCCTCTTTCGTCTTCCAGAGCGCCAGCGCGCACGGCGTTGCTCAGCCCTTGACAAAAGTTGGACATTTCAAAACCCTGCACTACAGCGGAGACCCTAAACCCCACACCCGAAACCCTACACCCTGAACCTAAAATCTGATCCGGTGCTTAATGGGGGTGGGGTGGAGTGAGAGACGGTGTTTTTTTTTTGTATAAATAGGGGACTCCCCACATGGATCGCAATGTATGATGTTCCCTATAGAGACCCAAAAACGGGCCGCTCTTTTTTTTAACTTTCAGGGTGCTATTGTGAATGCAGATTAGAAATGTGGAAGGGTCATTGTTGGGTTTCTTTCACGCTATAAACCCCTGACCCTAAAACATGGTTGCAACGACGTACCCTAGCCTTAAACCCTAAACCTCAATCCCTGCACCTTCCCAACATCAGCTCCACATGATGCTGACGCAATGTTCTCAAGTTCTCAAGCCTTTCCCAACATTCTTGAAATTAGGTGTTTGGGTTGGAGTCATATGCTGGTCCTAAGTCGAGTGCCGGATATATTCCTTACAAAAGGTGCTTGGCACGTCCTGGGTTCTTATAACCCTTAGCAGCCTTTGCAAAACGTTTTATCAGACGACTAAACCCCCAAACCCTAAACTGTGCCAAAACCCTGAACCCTAAACTGTGCTGTGTAGCCGCAAAAGCGCTCGACCCTAACTGTTTCAAGCCACCACAGCCACGGTGGCTGGAATCTACCCAGCATGTTAGGGTTTGGGGTTTAGGGTAGGATTCAAGGTAATGGTGTATTTGAACTCCAGAGTACGTAGAAGCATGGCCTTTTTGACAATCGTGGGGACTTTGGGCCCTTGTTTTCCCTACGCTTGAGGTCGAGGACGGGGTTTTAGGCTTTATGGTGTAGGGCCGCGTAGGGTCGGAGAAAATTTCATACCAGGATCCTCCCACAATTTGGTGGCACGCGCCCAAAAAGCCCCACCTGTTTTCTGACACACACCCTTATGCTGACCCTAAACCCTAAACCCTATATGCCCTAAACCTTCCACACATGAGCCTTGCCAGGACTCTTTGGAGAGGTACAAGGGGGCTGGTCAAGTCATTCCACCCCAAGGGCCCTAAACCCTACTGGGTACATTATAAGAAGATCCCCATATACCCCATATTCCCCTAAACCCAATAATAACAAGATTCTCATATACCCCATATTTTATCTACTTAAGGGGGATTATAAACTTACATATCAGCAGCAAGCCCTAAAGTGTCTAATGTAGAAGCCTGAATAACTAACAATATGATTCCCGTCATGGTTTAGGATTAGGGTTTGGGGTTTATCTTTTTTGAGGGCATATGACTCACTTGGCTTGGAACATAGCTGGATAGCCAAACTGCCCGAAATCAACATGTGTTCCCTAAACCCTGAACCCTAAAGGAACGCTTTAGTTCTCGCTGCCTGGTTGCCCTCGCAGATTTAGGCTAGTTCCAGGAGTATACTTGTATACAGCAAGTCCCAGCACAGAAGGGTTTAGGGTTTAGGGCCCAGCACTAATTACATCCCTACTGGCAGTCAGCAATGTATTTCTGGCTTTTGGGTTTCTCCTAAACCTCGAAACCTACTATCCGTGTAGAGGGTTTGTTAATTCCAGTTCAATTGGACTGCCTATCCACGGCTGCGGAATGGAAATTCCTAATGGAAAACATGAAGGAAACTATTGGGTTGCCATTGAGGAACTCAATTTTAGTTACTATTCTGTGGAAACCCGATTATTGACTATATATACCCATTATGGTAACTTAACTTAAGTTCCTTAACTGCAACCCAGAGAAAGGAAACTACCAGTTCACATGAGCTATAGTCTAAACTCCGTAAAGTGGGGTTATATAGGGGATTATATTGGGGACTACTATAGGGGATATTAAGGGGGATACTAGGAGTTTAGACAATAGCTCACATAGGGTCTAGGATGCAAACCATGCCTTCATTCTCTACCAACCACTTGTGAGCTGTTACACCTAGACCCCAAACCCCAAACCCTGAAGCTTGAACCGCAAACGCTAACCCCCAAACCCTAAACCCAAAATGCCTTAAGCACCAAACCCTAAACTGTTTAGGGTTTAGGGTTAAGGTTTTGGGTTTGAGGGTTGATTCCCGCCAGATTAGACCCTTCCATTGCACTCTGAGGCTCACTGGCAAGCGTTTGCCGACATAACCGTAAAACTAGGCAATATATAGGGTTTAGGGTAGCATCCTTGCCTGAACTCTTCCAAAAATGTAGCTGGCAAAATGTCAAGTGTTGGTGCTATTCTACAATGGCCAGCAAGACGCACCCAGGTACGCACTGCAGAAGTCTGAATAACTATCAGTATTCTTGCCCTACATATACCTTATACATCTGTATGAATTCCTGTATACCCCCACCCCCCACTGCAAAGTTCACAGGTTTTACGTCTTAAGGCTCTAGCGCGAGAGCAAGCTTATTTGTTCTTCATGCGTGACGGGCAAGAATACGTTGTACAACTGCAGTTCTTCCAAGTTAGTATGTTAGTATGTACGTTGGGCGGCTTCGAGTTTAGGGTTCAGGGTTTAGGTTTTAGGGGTTTAGGGTTTAGGGGCTAGAGCATGTACCCAGAGGGTCGACATATACAACCATTAGGGAATTGGGACCCATAATTCCTTCTATAGTATGGTATTTAGGGGCCTAATTCCCTAATAGTTGTATATATAAACCCCCTGGACGTGTATAGTAATTCTTCAGGTTCTGAGTACAAGAGAAGAGAGCGCAAAACCCTAGACTTTAAAACCTTTTGGTCTTCCTTTGAGCCCAGCGTGCAATAGCAGAGACCAAGTTTGAGAGACTTTCCCGTGGTTTTTGCAGCGAAATTTATGCGCATTCGGTTGGAAAAGCCTGGCTCCGCGATAGTGCAGGGTGGGGCCCCACACATACATGATGGCACTTGCAAATCACATGAACTCTATGTAAGTCATACCCACAAAAACTCAAGTTATCACAGGGGGCCTCTCATTGGAGGGATCTATTTAAACTTCCCTTAGCCCTAAACCCTAAACCCGAAACTTTAATGTTTCAGGCAGTTCCTCAGATCAACACAAAAAGGCTTCCTATTTCTGGTGAGGGTAGTCAGGACTAGAAAGCGGTCAGCCCCTCAGTTGAAAGTTGCTACATGTGACATACCTGTAGGGTTCCAGGTCGAACCTGTTAGCAGCAATCAGGGGTTGTAGGTGTAGTGCTTTAAGCCCTAAACCCTAAAGCCCCAACAACTACGTATTATGGCTTCTCCCTGTGAGTTAAACCCTAAACCCCGGTTCTGGGAAATTTTCGCCACAAAGGCAGAAAGTCAACTTCCAAGTTCTGAGAGGAATGTAGACCAAGCAAAATGTTTAAAGGTTTAAGGTTTTGGGTCTAAGGTTTCGAGTTTAGGATTTAGGGTTTTAGGGTTTAGGGTTTGAGGTTTAGGGGTTTAGGGTTTAAGGTCTAAAGTTATAGTCCCCCTTGAGTAGATAGAATATAGCTTTGGGTATATTATAGTAAGATCCTCATATACCCCATATTCTATCTACTCAAGGGGGACTTTCGGGTTAACTGAGGATACGTATATTCTGTTTTGCATAAACAGGGAGGACCCCAAAGTCAACCCCCAATACCGCTAGGGTTTAAGGTTTAAGGTTTAAAGGACCCCCCTCCCCACCCCCAAAAAGCGCCCCATAAGAGAACCCTTCAACATTTGGGGAAATGATTTTCCCAGAGAGCCCAAGACCCCCTTCTTAAGAAATATACCCTAAGTCATACTAGGATCCCTAGTGCGACTGAAGCTGTATTCCTGGAACCCTAAACCGTAAACCCTAAACCCTAAACCCTATTCCTGGAACCCTAAACCCTAAACCCTAGAAGCTGTATTCGAGGGGTCTCCGGCTCGATAGGTTTATGTGCACATTGGCAAGGGTGTAGCTTGGGGGTAGAAGGATTTAGGACCTTTCCTTATACTTAATATGGTTCAAGGGTTTAGGGTTTAGGGAAGGTTTTAGGTTTCGGGGTCCGGATACCAAAAAAATTCAGCATTCCAGGTACCGAAAACCGTTCCAGTGGTAGTATCAGGGACCGGAAGCCTTTAATTTGGGGCACCTGTACCATCAGAACCTACACATCCCCATGTCCTCTCATTTTCTAAGCCTACTTGAAGGTTCATGGGACTTAGTCACTACTTATAACTGGGCTTATAACCCTACTTATACCGCCCTAAATGGCCTTATAGGGGTTACCCCAATTATAAGCAGGGTTATAACCCCAGTTATAAATAGTTACTAAGTCCCATGAACCTCCAAGTAAGCCCTCTTATAGCCTCATAATTTGGGTACTTGGTCCGTCTAGGTTAGGCACTGCTGTTTGGAGAACCATTGGCTTACTTTGTTTCAGCCTCTGTATCCTTGCTAGGCAGGGTTCAGGGATTAGGGTGTAGGGTTTAGGGCCTAGGGAGCCCACTGCCAATACCACTTCACGGAGTTTACCTTAAATCTCATTAGGGATCCTACTTTCATTTAAGGTGTATTCCCTATTTGAGGGGTATTGGGCCCACGGAGGTTTAGTGTTGCAGGCCTACCACCAGACACCTTAAGTAGAACGCAGGTCTTCTCGTCCTCGCCCCTGAAGGCTTCGCTCTAAAGTGCTGCAAGTAACGCAAACGAGGGAATCCGTCGGTGATACTCCCCTAAACCTTAGACCCTAAACACTTAACCCTGCTAGAATATCGAAATTCCCAATTGTAAGGTACACATTCCTTAGGGTTATGCACCCTTATGAGAACCAAACCTAACTGCATACACTTCCTAGTCTAGTCCCGTCTACGGGACCTAACCCTGAACCCTAAACCCTAAGCCCCACGTTAGATCAGGGTTCCAGGGCTGACCTTACCAAATATTGATAATAGAAGTCCTGCGTGAGTTTCCCAGAGGGTCCACATATACAACCATTAGGGAATTGGGACCCATAATTCCTTCTATAGTATGGTATTTGGGGGCCTAATTCCCTAATGGCTGTATATGTGGACCCTCTGGGTTTAGTATACTACAATGCCCGAACCCTAAACCAAATTGGGTTTAGGGCTTAGGTCCAGGGTTTAGGGTTTAGGATTTCGGGTTTAGGGTTTCGGGTGCAGGGTTTAGGAACCGCACGCTGGCACACTGGATTTCCTCAAGTACTTTGGCCATGTCCCGGTGGTGGAGGGGTGTGTTCCACTACAGCTGGTTACATAGTTAGTATGAGGAACTCTCACGCCTTAACCCTATAGTCCCCCTTAAGCAGATAGAATATGGTGTGGGTATAGTATAATAAGATCCCCATATACCCCATATTCTATCTACTTAAGGGGGACTATGACCTCTAAACAGCGTTTCTTAACTCTTCTTATTTGCGGGTGCCTCTATTTTGGCTCAAGCTGCTTTACTGTCCTGCGTATGGGCGTCCACAGCCAATGTCTTGTATGGAACTGCGTGAGAACTTACTGATGAAACATACCTCCAGGGAATTTGGACGAAGCTCCTACTGACAGCCCGAATTCCAAACAAGCCTCCAGGAATTTTCGGCAAAAGCAACGAACGACAGTTCCGAGGATCGCGACAATAAGCTTGATTTAAGGCCAACATGTGCAAGGACGCTCCATGCAAAAGCTGCTGCAGAAACCTCCAACATCGACGACAGTCTCACGGGCTTTCAATCCTTATAAGGGTCCAAGGACCCAAATACTAGGACCTTAGGGCCCAAATACGATTGATATGATAGATATCCTATTATTTGGGTCCTTGGACCCTTAGGGAGTGTTACAGTCAACGTCGTCAGCATGAGCTTCTGGGTATGGAGTGCAAGCTGAGACTGATGAGGTGGAATCTAAAGTAGGGACCCCAATAATTATAAAACTCTCTCATTTTCCTAAGTCCGTTTTTGAGAAACCCTCATATGTGGCTGCAAGGAGTGCATTCTTAACCTAGCGCCGCAAGCAGCAAAACATTTGCCCTAGCTGCGTAGCGCTTTAAGCTTCACGGTTTAGGCGGCCCCAAAAAACTAAAGCTCCGGAACGCGAACCACTAAGTATACCATAATCTACTATAATCTATTGTACTGTGCTATAAAATACCAGAATGTATTACAATGTACCCCTGAAACGCGACCCCCTAACTTCGTAAGTTCTCACAGCACTTCCACGGAAGACTGCGCGAGTCTCAAAGTTTGGATGGAGTGGCTAAGATGCTTATTCTTCATAGTAAGTACTGTCACTACATGACACTTGTTACAAGGTTCAAGACATAGGCCTTTTTTTGTGCTTCCCAAGTGCGTCCCTCGGTTTTCGGACATGTTACCACTGAATGTTCCTACTGATGTCATCAGCGGCCTGCTGTTGGTTCATCAGGACTTTGCGAGAGACTCGGGGTGGACCGCCCGGAGAACTTTTTGTTTTGTAGCCCTGCTGCGTGCCCTAGCTTGTTAGCAATGTTCGGTGATGCCATGGGTCCTCGGAAGAAGCGGACACTTGACAACTTACCTACCGCCAAAAACCCAACCTACAGTAGATCCGTTTTGCCATGGTCAAGACCCTAAAGATGCAAGGACCCAACTAAAAAGGTTGTAGGGCCAAAATACCACTGTTATTATAGTATTTGGGCCCTAAAACCCTATTATTTAGGTCTTTGGACCCTTAGGGGAAGTTTCATTTTGGATCCCCAAGATCGGTGGTTTGAGCAATCAAGCAATCAAACCCTAGAAGCCCTGGTGCCCATGTAGTAGGTCCTTGGGATATAGATAGCATAAATCATAAATTTATATAGGGACTTAAGGACAGGAACCCAATATCTAGGTAATTGGGCTTCTAGGGAGAGGACTGACGCATCAGACTCAGTTGAACGAGTTTTCATCGCGGATTGATTGGTTTTAGTCTACAGGAACTGGAATATGTGATTCCCTAAGGGTCCAAGGACCCAAATAATAAGGTTTTAGGGCCCAAATACTATAATATTAATTGTATTTGGGCCCTAAAACCGTGCTGTTTGGGTCCTTGGACCCTTAGGGATTGGTGGTGTGTTGTAAAGACGTCGCCTAAAGCCCTGCACTCTTCCTCGGAGATGCTGGGCCTGCCGGATATAAAAGCATATCCAAAGGAGGCAAAGGTTACTGTGAGCCGAATCTGATCTACCCAGATGCACTGATTGTGGGATCCAAAGCACCGTATGTAGGGTATAGATTCTGGGGCTCAGGGAAGCTCGAAGCACTTGGCTTGAATTTACTTAGGTTAGTATAGCATAGGTGTCTTACTGGGAGCACCAACTGAAACCCCTTATAGCTTGCGAAGTGAAGTAGTTGATGGGCCCCAGATTGTGCAAGACATCCTGAATCAACAGTAGGTGTGACTTTTAGATAAGTATGGTGAAGGTCTCTGCATAATGGATCCTACTGTAAGACGGGTCTCCATGTTATCCCACGCTTTGTGACAATGAAATCTAGGCAGACTGCCTAACCCATGGAGCAAGTCAAGATGCGTCGAAGAGACAATTTCGGGATTAGGGTGCCCTGAAGCCCTACCCCGTAAATTTCTTACTCCCGAAAATGTTTTCCTAAGGGTTCAAGGACCCAAATAATAGGGCTTTACGGCCCAAATACTACAATATGCATGATATTTGGGCCCTAAAACCCTATCATTTGGGTCCTTGGACCCTTACCGTAAGGGTCCAAGTACCTAATAATCACATATTTCCCCAAAACCTATACTATAATTACTATTATCCAGATCCCAAGTACCTATATATTGGGTACATGGACCCTTAGGGTTAGGGTTTCTGGACACAAGGACAGAGCTGGGCAACCGTCGCGCAGAGGAGCTCTCATCCTTGTGTCGGTTCGTTGAGCAAATGGTGATCCCTGTGAACGTTACCCTGAGGTTCCAAGGACCCAAGTAATAGGGCCCCTTTAAAGGGGTTATAGGGGGATATCAAGGGTTTAGGGATAAGGGTTTTGGGTCCAAGGACCCAAATAAAACGGATTTAGGGCCCAAATACTATGAATATTATAGTATTTGGGCCCTGAAACCTTATTGTTTGGACTCTTAGGGTCAAGGGTTTAGGGTTACGATCCTCCCTTCAATGTCATGGCCACCGCAAGCAAAGATCAAACAGTTGACAATGGACAACGTCCGGCAGGTAGATTGAAATGTTGATGCAAGACATCTTTCAACATCTAGTCCCAACCCCTAAACCCTAAAGCCTGAACCGCATGTTTTAGTTGGCAAGGTCAGAAATTCAAAATTTCTCGTGAAACATGCAAGTTACCTTGCCCCGTACGCCCAGTGAAACTGCGATCTTGCCGAGTAGAATTATGCCCAGTAACCAATAACATGCGAATTATGTCGTAAATAAGAGAGGTTTAGGGTTTACCCCAAACTCAAAGCCACCAAATCAAAAACCTACGCAAGCCCACAACCCTGAAACCCTGAACCCTCAACCCTTAGCCCTGACGCCCTAAACCCTAAACCCTAAACCCAAACCCTAAACCCTAAACCCTAAACCCCTAAACCCTAAAGCATGGCAGGAGCTTCTGAAAGCCGCTGCGGAAGCGTTCCACGGCGCGCCGCCCCTCTGTCGCACAATTCAGGGTTTAGGTTTTAGGACGTAGGGTTTAGGCTTTGGGATGTAGGGTTCAGGGTCGAACGGTCTTTGTTTCGGGTTTTGGGTAGGCACCTGGGAAATGGAATCTTTCAAGATATATGCCGTTGATGGCGGAAATCCTGCATCACCCTACTGTAGGTTTCAAACATCTCTAGATGTACTGCAGTTTAAGGGCATGAGGTGGTGCAAGTTTTCCTCCAACAAATGTATATCGTGATCATATCGTCCTACCGTTCCTGGAGGAATCCTGCACTTCCCCTAACTCCCTTAAATCATAGGAATGAGAGTAGTTTAGGTACCGAAGTGTTGCAAGATTTCGTCCTCCATCCGCATGTTATACGGGGATCACATTTCCCCACACTGACGTGGAAACTGCCAGAGGGGCCAATAAAGGCCTCGGCTCCTCTGAAAGGCGCCTCTGTGGGTTTCCATGTTTTTTTTGAGAGAGCTTATGAGGCTTCATAGTATTTGTGAGGCTGTGTAGAGCATGACAAAGTTGATAATACATTAGAGATGAGGTTTTTGGCTTTAACTAAGTAATGTTCACTTGCATAGAAAGGTTGCAAGGCGTTCCTTCAAATCAAGTAGTAGATAAGCCCAAATATGGGCCCAAATAATGCATTATTTGGATCTTTTGATCCCCAAACATACTGCCAGACGTCCAACGTCTGCAAAGTAACGAAGAGAACCCTAAACCCTAAACCCTAAACCCAACATGCCTTCGAAGAATGTTCTCGTGCTTCCCAGAACCGCCGATGCACCTTGTTAAACAGCCCAAAGGGTCCATGTAGGTATATGGTACATACTTGGGGCCCAAAGGGGTTCACATATACCTACTTTAAGGCCCAAGTATACCCCAGATAGCTACATGGACCCTTTGGCCAGAAGACTGGACAGCAATGTGCCGGTCTACAGTGCTGTAGTTTTGGGTACCATTCTTCCTTCATGCTCCAAATACGAAGCCAGGGGTGAGCTTTTTCGGCAGGTGGATACAGTCTTGTGGTTATGGTGCCTGTGAGGGGTGCTTCCGGGGATGTTACGTGCGCAGATGAACTCCCTAGAAGCTTGTACACCACAGATAAAAACACCAGACCTCAAATCCCCAACCCTAGGACATAAACCCTAAACCCCAAATCCTACAGATAACCCTAAAACCCTACAGACCCTAAACTTAAACCCTAAAACACGCCGGTTGGCGTTTAGGGCCGACGAATCCTTAATCATCCCAAAACCATGCAACAAACTCCACTGCATTCAACTGGGTGGCTGTTAAGCAGCTGTTTAGGGTTTAGGGGTTTAGGGAATCAAGTTCCCATGATATAGCTATCTAGTGAAAAAAAGGGGCTCCTTGCTATATTAACCTGTTGTAAATTCACGAATAGCAACTCTCAAAGACTTCAAGCTTGCACCTTTAATGTTTGTAACCCTACGTGTTGAATCCCAAATACTCTTATTAAGGGCCATATTCCGTGGTTTAGGGACCCAAACCCGAGGGTACAAATTATAAGGCCCAAGGACCACTCCCTGAAACCTTGTCAAGCAAGGAATCGGGCGGTGAAACGACGAATTCGCCAACGTCTTCACAAGCTACTGGTTTGAGCTGGATCCAGATTAGGGTTTGCCGGGTTTACGCTTTAGGGCTTAGGGCTTAGGGTTCAGGGTTTAGGGCACCTGGACCCCCAAGAGTAATTCCCTCCCCTAACATCAAATCCCCCACCCCCTGATATTAGATATTCCCAACAGATATATAGTATACCGCAATGGAAACATGCAATTCTAAGCGGGTGGAGGTGGTTTTTAGTGTTATGGGAGGGACCCCTAAACCCTGAGCCCGATCAGCTTAGGCGAATTGCTGGCTCCCAACAAGTTTCTTGTTTAGTGAGCCATAGTCTAAACTCCTTGATGGGGGGTTGTATGGGGAATTATGTTGGGGAGTTATCATAGGGCTTATTAAGGGGGATACTAGGAGTTTAGACTATAGCTCAAGTGGTAGCTTCCCTAAATAGAGGGACCCCAATATAGACCCCAACATACTGTCATCCTTATTTTGGGGACCCCCAAAGAGGGGTACCCCTAATTTTGGGAAACCTCAAGGTGAATTAAGGGGTTTAAAGCTTAAGGCTCATTGTTAGCTTGCAATGAATCTACGAAGTTGAATTTCAAATCTTTAAAACCATTCAAATTGGAAACCCTAAATAAGCCCTAAAATTCTAGACACTTATTTTGATTTGATTCAACTTGGAGCTAGAGTTTACCCTAAACCCTCAACCCTAAACCCTAAACCCTGGACCCGAAACCGTAAACCTCAAACCCTAAAGAGGTTTCAGATTCAGGTTCTCTCGACCTTCAGATTCAGTCTGCGTGGGGCGTAACTCATTCAGGTCCCAAATACCTCCCTAAGGGTCCAAGGACCCAAATACTAGAGCTTTAGGGCCCAAATACCAATGATATTATAGTATTTGGGCCCTAATACCCTAATGTTTGGGTCCCTGGACCCTTAGGGCCTGGTTTTGGGCATCCAATATTTGGGCATCTGAACCCTTAGACCCTTAGGGCCTGAATGGGTACTGTAGCATAGCCTGTTCAAGGATCTGAGGAAAGGTACCACAGAGACCTCGCATAGGCCACCCCCTGAACCCTAAACCCTAAACCCCTAAACCCTAAACCCTGAACCCTGAACCCTAAACCCCTAAACCCTAAACCCTAAACCCCTAAACCCTAAACCCTGAACCTGAACTCTAAAACCCCTAAACCCTAAACCCCTAAACCCCTAAACCCTAAACCACCCCCACCCCCACCACATCATGCTGCAGGATGGATGGAAGAGACCCATACCAGTTCCGGGCAGTGAAGCGTCATAATGTAGACTCCCCCCTCCTTTTAAGGGATTATAGGGTAGTTTATAGGAAGTATATTGGGGTTATATAGGGATAATGGAAAAGAAAATGGAAACTACTATTTAGGGTTTAGGGTTCAGGGATTAATAAGCCCCCCTCCTTTTAAGGGCCTTAAAAATTAGGATCCCTATTATGATCCTTATTAGGGGGAGGGGTTTATTAACCAGGGGTTTGGGTCACGTTAAACTGTGATGCATCTAGAACGCTGAGGGTCCAGGTACGGTTTTAAGCACGAAGCAAACCATCCGGAATAAAGAATTTGGGACCTGAAGCCGCGTTATTTGGGCAGTTGGTCCTTGTAGACATAGTCCCAAAATGGCTTTAGAGGCTTTGGACTGTGAGTTGCGAAGAAACGAAAAAATTCCAAAGGGGGGGCTGATGGAGCGGGGGGCGGGCGGCAAGCCTTAAGCCCGAAGCCCCCTTTCAAATGTAAGCACTCCAAGTTCTGAACTTCGAGATGCCAAAGTGCTTCTAGGCTTATGTATAGTATAGGCCCTCAATGTTGGCTGTTGGCCCTTTTTTGGGGATTCACGTGGAAACGGACTCCAGGATTGCGGACATATCCTCAACATGACACGGACAATACCCTGAGGTTCCAAGTACCCAAGTGTTACGGCTCAGGTAGCCAGAAAACCATTTAGATCTTAAACCCTAAGCCCCTAGATCTCAGGAAGTTGGGTTCAATGCTTAACCGGGAGCAGTTTGCGAAGGCGATGGATCGTTTCCGCACCTCAGCAGCAGTAGCAAAGTTCCTCAGTGTGTAAGTCCTCCTCGCTGCTGCTGCTGCTGCTGATGCTATTGCTGCATCTGTGGCGGAGGCATCTGTGGCAGTGCTGGCGGCAGTGGCGGCAGCGGCGGCGGCGGCGGTGGTGGTGGTGGTGGTGGTGATGGTTGTTGCTTTGGCGGTGGCGATGGCGTTGGCGGTGGCGGTGGCGGTGGCGGTGGCAGAGGCGGCGGCGGCGGTGGCGGTGGCGGGGGCGTCGGCCGTGATTTGGCGGCGGGGGCAGGGGTTGGGGCGGCAGCTGCGGTGGTGGTGGCGGCGGCAGCAGTGGTGACGGAGGGGGTCTGTGAGAACAGACTCGCGGTGGTTGTGTGGAGAAGAAGAACGGAGTAGTGCAGGTATTAGGGTTTGAGGTCTTTGTTGGGCCGTAGCAGTCACAGCATCAATTCCCTAAATCTTTGAAGAGGGCTCAGGGCTTAGATTATCTACAGCCATCGCCTGTTTGGGCGCAACCAGCGGAGACGGGGGCTGCAGGTCTAGGCAGTAAGTAAGAGTGAGTTATTTCTACACAGTACATGCATGGTCCTCCTTGTACGCGCCAAATCACTGATTACGCGAGCTCGAGGGACATCCATGGCCCTGAGTCAGCAGCTCTTTGTCAAATTCATTAAACAGATCCCTATACGGGTACATTGCATTACTGCGTCATTTTTGGAGACTAGGATTTGTAATGGCCATACCTCAGTCTCCCAAAGGGAGTGAATAGTTCCGCAGTCGATTGGGATCATATCCTCTTTTGGTTGTGTGTTGTGCAGAGCATACTCCTACCATGCTTCTATATACTACCTGATTCAAGCCTGCTCCCTAAATTGATACGGACTAAACCCTATCATGGAAAACCTAAACCCTAAAGCCCTTCGCCCTGAACCCCAAAGCTTAAACCCCATTAATTACTCCACTGTAAGCTGTAAACCCCCATAAACCCTAAACCCGAAACTAAACCCGGAGCCAAGGCCCCTAAACCAAACAAACGGTGCTCAGATGCATTCCCAGAGGGTCCACATATACAACCATCAGGGAATTGGGACCCGTAATTCCTTCTATAGTATGGCATTTGGGGGCCTAATTCCCTAAGGGCTGTATATGTGGACCCTCTGGGTTGACTGAGGCGCCCTCGAAGAGGCGCAGGTCGAGTTTGAAGAGCATGTGGAGGCTGATGGTTTACGCGGTTTAGGGTTCAGGGTTTAGGGTAGTTCTTCTTGGGATGGTATAAACCCTGAACCCTCAAGCCTCAAGACCCTGCTTAAGGGGCAACAGCTCCGGGCTCAGGATAGTTCAAAAGCAGCGGGTCTGCGAGGCCTTGGGCATACTGTAGAAAGATCTGTTGTGGCCCATAATTCACAGACATCTTGTGATGTTCTTCAATAGAAAGCCTATGAACATACCGTTTTGCTTTATTTTCTTTCATGCCACGGCAGTCCTTTCTGTTGGAGTTTCGGGTTCGGCGTTGGAATATGGCTCTTTAAAACCCTAAACCCTACACCTTAAAAACCTACAACCTAAAACCCTAAACTCTAAGCCGCCTTGAATGCGATCAAGTCTTAGAGTGTAGGGCCTGGTCGGGACTGTAGGATCTAGGGTTTATAGTCCCTACAACCCTAATGGTCCAAGTGCTCAGTAAGTAGGTCCCCATTTAAGGAATGTATAGGGATATACAGGGACATGTAGGGTTCAGGGTCCAGGGTTTAGGGTCCACGTGCCCAGTAGGGCTCAGCGGCTTAGGGCTTGCGTTTCACTTTTGAGGTTCACTGGACTTCGTATCTATTTAGAAGGATCATGACCCTACATGTAATTAGGGTACAGCTATAGGTAGTTGTATATAGTAAGTTAGTAGGTCCCATGAACCTCCAAGTACGGCTGATACAATCCCATAAGCAATCCGCATCGTCTGAGCCTTCTATGTTTTGGCGTTAGGGCTTAGGGTTCAGGATGGATACTAAGCATGAGCCTGGGTATGCCAGACTTTGTGCTACCAGAATATGCTAAAGGCATGCATGATTGCGAGTATCAGCTGTACTCCATAGAATGCACAGGGTTTGGGGATGTTGGGGGTTTTGGGATCCACCCTAAACCCTAAACC
>CAJNIZ010045424.1:0-23145 GCA_905231905.1 Symbiodinium pilosum
ATAGGGTAGTTTATAGGGGTTAGGGTTTATGTGAGCTATAGTCTAAACTCCTTAAAGGGTGGTTATATAGTGGATTATATAGGGGATATATTGGGATAATGGAAAAGAGAATGGAAGCTACTATTTGGGGTTTGGGGTTTAGGGTTTAGGGTGATATTCCGGATCCGATGTCAATGGATCGAGGTAAAGACAAAACCAGGAATGCATGCGTGTAGGTGGAAAAATCATCCCGCATGGTTCCTATATTTACCCGGCTTACCTGGCACTTTCAAGCAAAGGGATAGAACTTGAAGCCTCAAATGCTGCGCAGTTGTTCCACTCAAACCTTGCAAGCTTGGGTCAAGATACCAACCGCAGATGCATGCTTTGCTAGATCCTTCTGGACCAAGGATATAATTACGCAGAAAGAGTTGAAGGGAAACATGAGTTTGAACAAAAGGGATCATTCAGGTTTGAGTCGGCTCAAAGCATGGGCAGCGATATGGCCAAATGCTTGGAAACTTGCAAATAATATCACTCGACATACTGCATCTTATGTAAAGAGCCTTCCGCTAATCCAGATCCTGAGCATACCCAGGAGAACATGCAACAGAAAGCCTCATCCTAAACACTAAGCCCTAAACCTACCCCTTAGCCCCAAACAATCCCTAGACCCCAAACCCCAAACCCACATGAGCTATAGTCTAAACTCCTAGTAACCCCCTTAACAACCCCTATAGTAGTCCGCTATATAATACCTCATATATCCCCCTTTAAGGAGTTTAGACCCTAAACCCTAAACCCTAAACCCCAAATAGCAGCTTCCATTTTCTTTTCCACTATCCCCATATATCCCCTCTATAATCCCCTATATATGCCCCCCTTTAAGGAGTTTAGATTATGGCTCACATGAGGATCCCTGCGCGTGCTTTATGCACCTGCTGCTTTGGACAGGTACTTTGGCTGCCGTTGCTGGACTGATACGTCTTTTGCCCAGTACCAGGACCCTTCTTGTACCTTTAATTGGGGATATATGGTCCCTAATAGTAGGTACTTAGGCCCTAATATAGGGTAGGAGGAGGGTCTAGGTAAGTATACATACGAGTAAGAAGGTACGACTAGTTCCTAAGGTTTTCAACACGAGTAGGACTAAATCGTAAACCCTAGAGCCTAGACCCCAAGTCACGTAACCTAAAGCAATTGACCCAAAACCCTGGCACTTAGAGCCTAAACTCGAAAACCCTGAACCCTGAACGCTTATCCCAAAGCCGGCAACCCAGACCTGAAGCTTTAAGGACAATAATGTGGGAGCCTGAATTCTTGGAGGGTTTAGTGTCTCACTCTAAGATTGGGGAGGATTGCTAAGGAATACAAACAAGAGTTGCAAGCCTTCAGGCATCCAAGGGTTTTGATCACACAACAGCATTTACGAAAGTATAGGGTTGTTCCACGATTATGCAATGCAATCCTCAAAGATCCTAAGCCGGAAACCTTACGCCATGCAATCCTCAAAGATCCCAAACCCTAACCCTTCTGCAATGCAATCCTCTAAGATCTTAAGCCCTAAATCTTATTATGCAATGTAGGATTTTAGGGGCTTTAGGGCTTTAGGGCTTGGGGTTTTAGGGTTAGTTAGATTTTTAAGTTTTTAGGGTCAGGGTTTAGGGTGTTAGGGCTTTCGGGTTAGGGTTGTGGGATTTTAAGGTTAGGGTATAGGGTTTTAAGGTTTTAGGGCTTTAGTTTTTTGGGTTGTTTTTTAGGGTCTTAGGGTCAGGATTTTGGTGTTTTAGAATTAGGGTTTAGGGTTTAGGGTTTGGCGTAACATTCCAGCTTCAGTCATGATAGGCCAAGCAGCTATGACGCAATCAAAGATGTTCCATCCACGTTCCTGGGTTGCTGTTAAGGAACTTAAATTAAGTTACTATAATGGGTATATATAGTAAATAATGGGGTTTCCCCAATATAGTAACTTAATTTAAGTTCCTTAACAGCAACCCAGGTTCACGACCACAGAAGAACGAGGAGCATCCGAACGCCAAGATCTTGAGAACGATCTCCTGAAGACGGTTGAAACGTGGGTGTATGGCATGGTTTAAGGCCTCGGACCGGGGTTGTGGGTATAGGGTTGGGGCTTTAGTTTCAGGCTTCCAGGATGCCCTGTTGCTCATACAACGGCTTACAACTTTTTACGCATCAGGAGGGGCTTTGAAGTAACGCGGGTTTCTTGAAATGAGCTATAGTCCAAACTATATAGGGGAGTATTATCGGGGCTATTAAGTGGGATACTAGGAGTTTAGACTATAGCTCAAATGTTGTTGCAGGTGCAGATCCCGCGAATGGTCATGGCAGTCTTGTCTCTCTGCGCGGAGGATGACATGTTTCACAGCAAGAAGGTATTGCAGCGGCTGAAATGAACGCCGATAACCTAATTCAAGCTATCCGAGGTATCCTATACTAAGACACCCCAGAGGGTCCACACACCCAATAACCCCCCATACTTAAATTCTGGGTAAGAGTACAAGCAACTTGTAGTACAGATTTTGGAGCAGTAAAAGGTTATTCGGGCATCTGGACTTTTATGGATCCTAAACCCTAGACCCTAAGCCCTAAAACCTAAACCATAAGCCCTGAACCCTAAACCCCATGGTGGCTTCTTGAGGCCACTAGATTAAGATTGCGGGCCGGATGGTTTATGGATTGAAGGGTTGACCGTGGGGTTTTGGTCAGGGTCTCCACACCAAACCCCAAACCCTAAACCCTGGGGTCAAGGGTTTAGGGAGTTAGGGTTAAGGGTTTAGGGTTCAGGGGTTTAGGGTTTAAACCTTGGACCCTGAACCCCAACGACATAAGCTGTATATAACCACTACAGGACCTTTATGGAAACCCGTTTTAATTGAACATTCCGTTTGAAGCTGAAGTAAAATGTCAAATGCTGCTGATGTCAGGGGGTTTCCGGTACAGGACCTCCATGGAATAGACCCAAAGCAGCAAAGCCGCTTTTATAGGGACCCCCCAAAACAAGGATCTCCAAATTTTTTGAGACCCCCCATCTCGCCATCACATACAGGGTCGTGTGTGCCACTTTCCACACTCCCTTGAGGTTCGGGGCTTGGGGTTTCGGATGTAGGGTTGGGTTCCAGGAGTCAAGTGTCATAGAGGCTGTCCCAAGCCAGGCCACTATGCCTTGCCCAAATCCAAATTAGCAACCCTAAACCCTAAACCCCCAAGCAAGGTGCATCAAGCTCAGGCAAAGTAATTATGGAGCTTTTTTGGGGGCCCTGCGAGACGGCTTTGGATTTGGTAGTTTCTCCAAATTACTGTTCCCAAAATGGGGGAAATTTATATAGGGCCCCGTATTATGATGGGAACCCAAATATAGGACCCCGTATTATAGGGAATTTAGACCAATACCCATTTAGGGTTTAGGGTCTACTGTAGTAGCTTCTCTGCTTCCAAATCCGGAGCTACGTGTGCCATTTGCGACTTGCTTCCTTTGCTCCGCTGTGACATGAATTCACTCGACACTGAACCTTCAAAAACTACCTACCTCCCTCCCCAAAATGTCCAGCAGGAACATGCAGACAATCGCGGTGTTGATCATGAAGAAATAATCCTTCGCACGCAGCCCGGTTGTATTTCTTGGATGCGACTCCAAGCAAGAAGGGTCCTAATCTTTTCTTGCTGTAAAGGAGGTAAGAATGCAAAAGTAAATGGAAATGGTGGTAATTATCTCTAAACCCTGAACCCTAAACAGTAGTTTCCATTTTCTTTTCGAGTATCCCAATATAGCCCCAATATAACCCTATTATATGGAACCATAATAATAATATTGGTAATATTACCCATATTACTGCACTGGGGATGCCGAGTGGGCTACTATGACAATCCAGCTGAATGATTTGGTCTTTCCTGAAGGAGAGCAGGCCTTGCTAAAAACGACCCTGCAAAGATCCAGGTCTTGGGAACCCTAGTGGGGTCCAAGTATACAAAGAATACATACCTACATGGTAGTTTCCCAAATAAAATACGGGGACCCCCAATATAGACCCCTATACTAGAATCCTAATATGGAAACCCCTAAAAAGGTATTCATAATTTAGGTAAAACCCCTACATCGGGTCCAAATGTCCGCACATATTGCCTACATTGGGCTACTTGCATCCTTAGGGACAGTTGTGGGAATGTCTACGTGGAACGTTAGGCTCCCAGAGCTTTTTCCTCCCCCCAAAAGTGAAACAATCAAAGAGGCCCGGGGTGATGGTTTAGCTTCCAGAATTTAATGGTTTAGGGGTTTAGGGTTTAGGGGTTTAGGGCTTAGGGTTTAGGGTTTAGGGATTTGGTCCTGTTGTAATTTCAGAGGTTCAGACAGGCTTAAACAAAGCCAGAGACAGCGTCACAGCCAAAAAATGTCGCTTGTGTCTGAAGTGAGAGTTATAAGGACGGACCATTGGAAACACACTTCCTGAACAGGGGGGGATTCTGGATCTTACTCGAAAAGGGAAGCTACGTTACGCCGCTTTTGGGGACAGCTATGTGCACAAGTACCAAATGTCCTGCTTAAGGTCTACGCAGGATTCCTTCAGAGTTCCTTTTCCAGCCTGTTCTGGCAGTTTGGCCATGGGTCCGTGTTATAGCACGCCTCAAAGGAGCCTTTCGGGGGTTATCGAAATCATTTCTCATTTTCAGGGGCCATGTAATGAACACTAGCTTCTGTTTGGGGGAGTTGTAGAGGAACCTCATTGGAGGAACTCCCATCTACCCTGCGCTACCCTCCGCTGGCGTTCGGTCGAACTTCACATGACAGACAGGCATTCTCTTCCGCTAACAATATACCTTCCCAACTCACTAACAGCGAATAGTACCACCATATGTCGCCAGAGGGAATGCTCACCATTAGGGACGTGGGGAGATTAAGCATCAGGAGAAAGGTTTAATCTACAAGCAACTTCTTCCCAGGTTTCTTATTATTAGTATTCTCATCATTCTAATTACATCTAGGAACTAGTACAATGAGATGTATACCCCAACTTCCCCACCCTCAACCGACTTCCATAGCCGACAAACACTAAACTTCCACAGGTGCCATAAGCCCCATAGTTCCCACCGAACCCAAAACCCTAACCCCAAAACCCTGAAGTTCCTGCCTCCTAAGCAAGCCTGGCGCTTTCACCTTGTGCCCTGGCTTCCGAAATCCACGCTGTAGCCCTTGCAGGATGCTCAGGCACAACCTTGACACAACAAAAAGCTCTTCCACAAATTCTAAACCCCCATTCCCGCGGGGAAAAACACACACACACACACACACACACACACACACACACACACACCCAAAACATCCCATGAAGTTGTGTGCAACATCGGTCCGGCTCATTTGTGGGCGGGAGGGATCGCAAAGTATCCACCTGGCCCGCAATGCTACTGGTACATAGCAAGGCAGGGTGTGGCAGTCAGTCTGTCAAGATTGCAATACTACACCCTCAAGTTTATTGGATTGCTGTTAGGGAACTTAAATCAGGTTCCAGAATATGTGTATATAGTAAAAATAGTAGGGTTTCCGGATTATAACAATTGAAGTGTAAACTCCTTAGCAGCCTCCCAGCTCAAGCCGTATGACCCTAAACCGCCTTTCTTCTGTACAGCACTTACTTAGACGTATAGTCGAAGGGAATGTTACTCAGTAGGGAAAGTCGAGACTGCAATTACAGGCTCAGCATTGAATGGTTCGGGGGCGCGAGGCTCGAGCTTGAAAAGTACACCAACGCCCATGAAGTTTGGAATTTCAGAGGCTTGAGCTCAACGAAAGCCAACACAGCTCAGCTATGCAAGCCCACAACCCAAAACCCAAACCCTAAACGCAAAACCCTAGACCTTAAATCCTAAGCCCAAAGCCCCAGACCACGTGGCTCAGGCTTCAATGGTTTCAGCGGGTGCCTGGAAAGGTTGAGGCGCAAGGCTTGGATACGGGGGTAGACCAGGGTCCGGTGAAAAGCGTCCCCCAAATCCACATGCTTTAGAAACGGCATCCAGTACCACATCGGCTATTTAGGCTGTTAGGGTTCCAGGTTTTTGGTGTTAGGGTTTAGGGTTTCATGATTAGATCTCCAGGTTTTAGGGTTTAGGGTCCCGCAGCTTTGATATCTGCTTGTCCAGAAAAACCTCCAAAGCTGACCAAGAACAAACCAGAAGCCCCAAATCCCCACTCGGAAAATAGCAGCCTATCGGATTCGGCTCGTGTGGGATGTAGGTAGCAATACTTGTGCCTACTGAACAATCACACACCAAATACTCAGCTTAGCTAGAGGCGTACACCCAGTCCCAGCTGTCGGATAACACTAAAGCCAAGGCATGTATGCATAGAAATTAAGTACAATGGGCCGAAGATGGGGCAGGGCGTGCGCCTCAACAAACCCCGAAAAATAAACCTACTCGCCTCGACGCCGAGAATCACCATATTCGTGAGAATGAGGAACATGACACCTCGGGCTGCGCAGCATAGACCACGAATAAGAACCTTTCTGCCCACCCGCCAAAAATTGGTCTTACCGCCGACAGGGCCACATATATATATATATATACATATATATATATATAAGCTCCGCGAACCCGGTGCTTGCAGCTCCGAAACCTATAAGCCTTCAAGCTTCAACCCTGAAGCATACCCTACGCCGACACTGCTAGGCCTTTGACTCTTAACAACTCTACACCCTAAATCCTGAATCCCAAGGCTTAAACTCTTAAACCTAAACCTTAAACCCTTAACCCCTAAACTAAACTATAACCCCAAGCCAACAGCCATAGACAATCTCTCGTCCTGCCTCTGGCAAGCATCAAAAACCACTGCTACGAGTCTGCACTTCGCTGCGGCGCTGGAGGATCTGTGGTGCAGCGCACACATGACATCTTGCAAAAACAATCGCAGGATTTTGAGCAGTGTTTTGCAACAGGCATAGATCATAGATTGCGTTACAAAGCATGGATGCGGTCACGCTGGCTCTGCCACCTTGGCCGAAAAGTTTGTTAAATCCAAGAGCTGGTGCTTAAAGGGCTGTGGCGGAGAGAATACAGGTGCTGTAAACGAGACTTTGACTTTATCAAAATCACGATAGGCCCACCCATTGTCTGAAACGCAAATAGCTTTGAGGGTGTGCAAAATTCCTCCGTTCGTCCCGACACGCCCTCGCTGTCAAACATGCCTCTCCAGCTGTCATACAACAACACAGGTGACTCTACCTTAAACCCTAAACCCCAGCAAGGGGATTTTTCAAAGTGGAAGGCAAGGTACCATAGGCAAAAGCTGAAGATCTCACGACCTGTCACAAATGGTGTGGCTGGGAAACATGTAGACTTCTTGGGACAAGGGCCTTAGGGGTAAAGGGGGGGGCGGATTGTTGGGGGACACTTTTCAGGATCTTTTTTTAAATTTCGCAGTGCAGTAGAAGAACTTCAGTTTGGGAAGTTTGGAGCCTGGGGCGAAGCGCTGGCAGTACACATGTTCAATGACTGAGTGGCACTTCGGTTGTTCCTGGCTTGGGGGCTGCTGCAGGCTAATTATGCAAATAACTGCTCCAACTTCTGCAACACGCAGAATCTCCTTCAAAAATGTAGAAGATGAAGTTAACTGGATGTCATCTCACCCCTGTCTATACGACACCAAAAGCAGAGACACATGGTCAACGTGATGCTCTTTCATTAGACAACTACCTAATGTGAGCCATGGAGTCTGTACGTGGTACCTCCTTTTGGCATCTTTTGGCTATATGGATCCGTAAAGTACTTGAAATCGAATTCGAGGTGCCTATGGGTATAAGCTGAGCATCCCCCAGAAGCTAGGCGTATTGGTACAACAGAGAAGAAACATGGAATCTACGTATGACTACTACTACGCAGTCCCTATAACCCATACTTCTTCAACCCTTCTTGTAGGAATGCGTAACATCTTGCTCGTGCTGTGAAATATGGGCCGTGTTGTTGGGTGCCTGTATTGTACTGAAGGCAAGCATTATTCGGTGGGATGTGAAATGCCCCCACTGGGCTGTTCTTGAATTCGAATAAGCTACCATGATCAGGTATCTAATGACAAATAGTCTTTCTTTCTTATGACAGTAACCCTACGCCCTAAGCCCTAAACCAATATACCCTGTAATTTAACTCAGGTACTTTAAGAGCAACCCAACAATGTTAATAAGTGCGCATCTTGCTGGAGCATCACTTGCTCGCTCTGTCATACAGTACCTTCCAAAAAGGGGGGTCTACCTGATATACACCCCAAGCACTAGTGTAAGGTTCAAGCTTTAAGGCTGCACTGCGTAGTTGCATGCTGTAGAAGCACCTCGAGCTAGGGCCTTTGTTTGTGGAATTGGGGAAGCTGCGGGATATTGCAAGATTTTGATTTGTGAGCCCCCTTAGTCTCGAACTTTGACATGTATGCAATTTAAAGCCCTTGAAAAAACAAAAGCACAGAGAACGGCGCCGGCAACTGCCCGAATCCCCACCATGCCAAGCTGGCGCCTTCCTTCAGAACTCCAACTAGCCGCACGCCCTCATCCGTAAGCCCTAAGCGCTCATCTAAACCTCAAACTTTCATCTTTAAGCCCTAAACCCTCATCCCTAACCCCTAAGCACTCATACCTAGACCTTAAAAACCTCTTTGCCCTACCCCTGCATGGCCTTTCGAAGACACTGCTGAGATGGACTCAGGAGCGACCCCTGCGATTTGTCAGACCTCAACTTGAGGTTCTTGAGTGCTTTGGGGTGGCTTGCAATCAGGGTGAGGCTAAAGGGCCTTAGGGTTCAGAGCTTCAAATTTATTGGCCAGGCCGCCTTCCACCCCAAACAATAATATAATGTGAGCGGCGGCTTTCATGTATTACCTGGGCCTTATGCGGCATGTTTAATCCACAGCCCCTCATCTCGTTCGCCTTATATTTGATCTCGTATTGTAGCTTGACAAAATGACCTGATGTGGTTCACCATGTTGGAATATGTACTGGGCTCTTATTGCAAAGGAATTGGAATATGTACTGGGCTCTAATTGCAAAGGAAACTGTGGCCTATCTCGTTCAAGTCACAGCCCTATCTCGTTCCCAGAGGAACGCTGAACCAAGATGCAAAGTACAAACGCGCTAGCCTTCTACTCGCTTGCTTAAAAAAAGCGGCTGCTCATATGAGCGACCGCCGAAACTCCTTGTATAATCGGATGCCATGGATGATTTGGGGGGGTCCTATCGCTTTTGGGGGTTTTTGCGTCACTTCAGATCTGAGGTATCGCTTTACAGGCTCGACCAACTGAACCTACATAAATCACCTCAAACCTTGCGCTCATGATTGGGGGGTATCGCCTTTGGGAGGTCCTATCGCTTCTTGGGGGTTTTGGCGCAATTCATGAATCCTACGGCCTTCCCTGTCATGGTGCCCTATATGCGAGTATTGGGAATTAATTGCTCATGTGGATTGCTTCTTGGAAATCAGGGGCTACTGTACCGTACCTTAGGGAACTTAGAGATGTGTAGAGATTACACAGGAATTAGGTTGAACGGCCAAAGCGAAAGCGAGCTCCTTTGTCGCGGCCATCGCTGCCAAGACTGCCAGACATGGCTGCCCAGTTCCAGGTTGTCGTGAAGCTCGGGAAGTGTCTGGCATACTAGCCTCCAGCTCCCAGCCAGATGTACAGCATGAGACGCCACATCTTGAAGTCATACCTCACGTCCCCACTGTCCACAGGCAAAGTGAGCCGGTGAGCTGGGCAAGAAACATTTGGATGAGAATCGGGTTTAGGGTTTAAGGTTTGGAGGTTTAGGGTTTACCGAGTGAGGTGTGTCAACCCCCGCGCATGTATCTCTAGTCGGATGGTATTTTGAAAATTGTCAAAGTGTGGGTCTGTTCCTGGGCACCCTCGAAAATTCCAGTGTTTGTGGGTGATGGTTGGGGGGGCTATATGCGAAAATACCCGAGTGATCAAAGCTTTCAATGGAACTGTACACTCAATCCTAAGGCTGTATACAGCTCATGCCGAGCTTTGTCAGGCATCCGTAGGTCCGTAGGTTAAAGGCAATGTGTTGGAACTTTGACCACAGCAACACTTGTTGGCGGAGCTACAAGGCTGGATACTCATGGAGCTTCGGCGCGCCCGTCTACAAGGTCAGGTATGATGGGTACGGGTTGGTGGTTGGCTGTTGCTTGAGGGGGGGGGGCATTCAGATACCCTAAACCCTTAACCACTAAACCCTAAAACCCTAAATCCCTAAACCCTCCACCCAACTAATTTTGACAACCCGCCCAATTTCTGCATCACGATCCCTCTATGTGAGAATATCTGCCCATCTTTACCCCTGGAACCCAGTAACTAGACAGTTGCCACCCCTATGCTACCCCTATGTGAAACCCTTAAGTCCTTAAGACCTAAACCCTTAAACCCCAAACCCTGATAAGTCCCAGATCTCAAGTCTAATGCCAATAGCCCAAAGATGCCAAGACCTGAAAAAATGAGCTGTCGTGTTTAGGCTTTAGGGTCCGAAGCAGTTTAGGTTTTAGGGTTTACGGTCTAAACTCCTTAAAGAGGTTTAGAAATGGCTAAGGGTTTAGGTGCAGGGGTTACTAAGGGGGATACTAGGCATTTAGACTATAGCTCAAATAATAACCAGTATTATGCTCCTCGAGACTCCTTGAATTATAAGTGTAAGCATTCAGGGCCTGTACAGTGGGCACCTGCATGCGTACTACAGGCCCAAAGCACACTCCTGCTTCCCAGTGTGGAAATCCTACTTGGCGTTGTTCTTCGGATCCTACGCGTGATTGCAACCACCCTAAACCCTACACCCCAAACCTCAAACAACCAAAGCCCTACGCCTTAAAGCCTGAACACTGCTCTGCGTGATGCTCTTTGAGCTTTTGGTGGTGACTGTTTACATCACAGTAACTTCAAGGTTTCAAACTTGGCACCTACGTTGAGGATTAGGGTTTAGGGTTTAGGGTTATGCCTGTATGCCTGACTTATACTTCAGCCCAAACCCCATCACCTAAACTCACGGGAACCCAACGACAGACCTGCTTTGGGACGACCCCATATTGATCATATACTCTTCCAAACCTATGGGCTGACAATCTATGGAGGCTGTGCCAACAGCAACAATTGTTTTTGGATGACATCTATTCTTTAGGTGGACCCCCCCACCCAGTAATAGTGACTATAGTGGATAATAAGGATTATAATAGGGTCCTCTTATATTCCTATTATGCCACTATTACAGGGTGGGGGGTCCTCCCAATCTATTCTGGCAAATGCTTTTGAGCTGGGTCCCCCAGTGTGGACGCTGCTCGATGTGTGAAAAAACAGCACCACCCAGTAGCCATGTGGCATAAAGGAGCCACTTGCACGCAAGGCTCTCCTAGGCAAAAGCATGCGGTTTGCAATTGTTAGTATTATTACTAGTATTATTACAATACTACTATTGTTACTATTGTGAATACAATTCCTAACATTATTACTATTACAGTGTTAGCTGTTGGGCAGGTACTTTGATCTTCTGATGCAACGCGCCACTCAACACCCTAAACCCTAAACCCAAAGGTTCAGGGGTTATACGGCTTGCCGCAGGCCCGTCAGGTTCTACAGAGCTTACGGTTTGGGGGTGTGGTGGTCAGGAGTTGAGCTGCGAGTCGAGGTTTCATGACAGCAGCTTCACAATCTGGCGTCTTGGAGTCCAAGGTTTACTTATGGGTCCTTCATGGGGTATAAGGGGAATAGATAATGTGGGATTACATGGGGATTGTATTCACTTATTCCCTACTAAAAACCGGTAAGTTTTGGGTGTAGGGGAGTTTGGGTTTGGACTTCAAGCTCTGCTAACAAGCTCGCAAGTGCGAGCTGAGCCTACCTAAACCCTAAAAGTATGTAAAATAATAGCCCTAAACCCATAATAATAGCCATAAAGGCCATTATTTTACATACTTTTCGGCTCCAGGTGGAGCCATTTCATTGATCCCCAAAATTGAAAAAATGCGGCTGACACGGAGGGTTCCGAAAAAAAGGGGCCTCCCTCATAACCCTAAGGGGTCCCAATAGCCCAGTGTAGGTAATATTCAAAGTCTTTGGGGTCCAGGGTAGGTAATATTTGCATACTTGGATCCCCAAAATAAGGTCATCCACCATGAAGGACTGTCATCCCGGGAGACCCACCACACATTCAAAAGCACCCTTAGTTTTGGAAAGCGCCAGGTCTGTCAGGTACAGTCACACGGTTTGCGATTTCGGGTTCAGGGTTCAGGAAAGATCTTGCCCACCCATAGCTGTTGGATTAGCGAGGCCTGTATTTTCTACACATTCAACGCGGCTGCCACCTTCACGAGCTATAAAGTCAAGGAAACCCCGACAACGAATATTGGGGTGTAGGGTTCAGGGTTTAAGATTTTTTGGAGTCCACTTGTTTTCTCTGCGGTATGGGGGTCCGCACACGCGTCCGGAGGAATCCAAACAGTCCAGAGTAGGTACTAGAGAACAGACATTAGGTCCAGAACGGGCATTATTTGCAGGCATTCGCAGAGCAAGAAGCCCAAGGATATCTAGGGGTTTGTTTGAGATCATGAAGTTTGTATGGGGGAATTGTACAATTGATTTGAGAAGAATTAATGGCCAAGCGAGCGGACGAGGCAATCGCAAAGATCTTCTTCCTTCTTCGGGCACCGATGGTCCACAGCAAGGGACGAGTGCATCGGGACATCTTCTCCCTTGCGGTGGGCACAACATAGAAAGCCCTTCTCTAAATGAGAGCTTGAATTCTTGGACTGCCCGCTGCCTTGAGTTGTCCACTGATGATCATCTTATGCGAAAAGCAGGAGAACCTATGCACGCAAGTGAAAAAACTTGAATAGACTTCAACAGTAGATATGGATGGCCCGGCTCTGTTCTGAAGTATGTCTTGCGGCTTGCGTTCTGTGGGGCACGCCGCCTTGGAAACAGCCAGTCCTGGAACCCGAAACTTTGATGTCTGCTGCATAACAGCCTTCTGGACAATCATGCCCCTAAACTCCACACGCCCCGACTCCCAATACTCTAGACTCGTCTAAAACGACTCAAGCCCACATCTCTCTCTGACCACAAAAGTGTTTAAAACTGCGAACCCCTGGACCTCAAAAGCTAAACTCTAAGACCTTCATCCCAGTCTCTTTGCATGCTCGTTGGTCTTGGGGTCGGCCGTTGAGGCCCTGGTTGTTGTTTTTTTGGGGATTCTGCAGACAGGTGTACCCTTTCCAGACCCCAGGGATGTGGGATTCTGAAAAGGTGGCGAGAGGTACCCTTGAGGATTTTGTCGACTGTGAGAAACATCCATATACCCAAGACTGCTGGAGTAAGCCGTAAACCAAAACTCTCTCTACCCTACATTGCCTCCAACTTCCGTTCCTGCATCAGCATGAAAACCCACTAAACCCTAAATAGTAGTTCTCATGTTCTTTCTCATTATCCCTATATACCCCTAATATAATATACCCCTATATAACCCTAAAGGGGGTACTAAGCGGAAATTCCCGGTTCCCAACTTGCAGGGCTTCGGGAAGAGGTTCTGACATCTTATGCCTAAAGCGTTTGGACAGTGTTTCCCGGCTATACCCACTGAGTAGCAATGCCTAACTACTGTGAACCCCTAGGCACCCAAAAGCTGTAGCCACAGAGTAGGCATGCTTCTTAAACACTATATAACCCTACAGCCACAAAAGCTATACCCAAGAAAATGCCATATTCCAAAATGCGACATCCCCCTAGAACCCCCCAAATCTATACCCTTCTGAATAACCACAGTTCCTCAAGCCTTTATACCCCTAGAACCAAACCAGCTATAGCCACTCAATAGCCATGAACTCAAGTAAAAGAGATACCGACAGGATGGTCATGATGTCTCATTACGTGTTATCCCTAGAACCAGAAGGCTGTACCCATTGAATGGCTATGATCCCTGGATTATATACCCCTAGAACCCAAAAAGCCATGATCCCTAAATGCTTCAAATCCCTTGAACCCAGGCGCTATATCCACTGAATGGCCAAGATTCCTGAAATACCGTATTCCTCTGGAACACAAAAGCTAGACCCACTGAATAGCCATGAGTCCTCAAAACTACATATTCCTAAAGCCCTGAGAGCTATACCCTCTGAAAAGCCATGATCCCCATATCTTACATACACCAAGAAAACTCGAAGCTATACCCAGTGAATACCCTTAGAACCCCAAATTCTACATCTTCTCAATAGCTGTGACGCCTAAAACTATACGTCCCTAGAACCCCAAAAGCTGTACGCACTGAAACTCCATGATTTCTAAATAATGCTCCAATCCTAAAACCCTTTAGGCTGCACGCGCTGAATAGCCGCGATAATCTGCACTGAATAGCCAGTACTCCTAAGTGCGATGCTTCTCTAGACCCAAAACAATGTACGCACTGAATAGCTACGACTCCTAGCTACAACGTAATCTAAGACTAAGACGTGGATCCCAAATACTACCCCTATGGATCCAAGCATACAAATATTACCTACATTGGGCCCCAAAGACTTTAAATATTACCTACATTGGGCTATTCGGATCCCTTGCGTAGACCCTCCAATGTAGTACCTCTTTGGTAGTCCTCATAAGAGTCCTAACCCAAAAAACCATACCAAAGCCAAAAAGGAACTACATTGGAGGGTCTAGGTGGGTACTGATACCTAAACCCTAAACCCTAAATCCCTAAACCCTAAATCCCTAAACCCTAAATCCCTAAAATCCTCAAAGCTAAACCCACTGAATAGCCCAGATTCCTTGCTTTCAGCATGGTCTTGAGCTGCCAGGGAGGTAGGGTTTAGGGTTTAGGGTTTAGGGACCATTTGGGATTTGCCCCAGGTCGCTAGGGTTTAAGACTTATAGGGTTCAAGGGTTTGGGATTAAGGTTTAGGCTTTAGGGCTTAGGGTTTGAGGTTTGTAGGGTTCAAGGCTGAAGGGTTTAGCGATGAGGGACGGCGAATCTAAAAGAACATTGGGCTCCGTGGGGTTTCGGGATGAGGGATTAAGGTTTGAGGTGCGGGAGTTTCTGAAAGCAAGGGGCCCCTAGTAACCCAGGGGACCTATATGGATCATTTAGGCGATTGTGCGAATCCCTCTTTGGGATCTTATTGGGGCCTCTGTGAGCTAGACCCTGATCAAGGTTGTGGATAGGTTTAGGGTTTAGGGTTTAGGGTTTATAGAGACTGCAGCGCAATGGTTCAGGGTAAGGAGTTTTGTGCATTGCGGTCTACATTTCCCTCTCGCCTCCATTTTGGGAAGCCCAAATCTGTTGTTTGGTAACAGCTGTTGCGCTTCCGTTAGAGCTTCTTGGATTTATAGCTTCTTGGGTCTGGGTGTTGGGCCTTTGAATGGGTAGCTTGACGTTTCGTGCTATAGGGCTTCGGAATTATCTATTATAAGCATAAACCCTAAATAACAGTTTCCATGCTCTTTTCCATTATCCTCATAGAACTCAATATATTACTTTCCATTTTGTTTTCCATCATCCTCATCTAACCCCTATATATCCCTGTACATACCCTAATATAACCCTCATATAATCCCTGTAACATAGTGGTTTCCATTTTTCTTTTCCATCGCCCCAACCCTAAACCCTAAACCTTAGACCCTAAAACCTGAACACTAAGCCCTATAGTAGTTACCATTGTCTTTTACATTATCCCTATATACGCCAGTTGAACAGGAGAGCATGTCTTTTATACTACCTCCGCAAGACTCGGCCAAGGCCGCCCCAACTTTCGAGGGCTTCTGGACTCAGGTATTAAGGGTTATATAAGGGTTATATAGGGGTTATATTAGGGCTTATTAAGGTTATATCAAGGGTATATTTGGGGTATCTTAGGTTTATATTGGGGGTATATAGACGCTTCTCCCCTGCTAAGTTCTGGACGGTGCATTGTCTTAAGGGATTACTTATTATGTAGGCAGTATATTCCCTTGTTCCCTACTGAGAACCAGTACGTAAGATAAGAGTCCAGGGTTTTAGGCGCTTTGACTTGGTCCATCTGGGGAGGCCTCTGGAACTCTAGGGGGCCTTGAAACCCAAATCCTGCAAAGCAACGGTATCAGCAAGCGGGCTTTGGTAACCCCTACAATGAGGATCCTCTCACGAAGAGCCTTATTCACAACTAGTATCTACGAACCTCGTGCTAAGGTTTGGAGTAACCCAGTTCAAGCCCTAAAGCCCATAGCGCAATTAAACCCTAAAGCCTAGGGTCGTAACCCTGAGCCCTAAACCATCAATCCTGAAACCGCACAACCCAAAACCCTAAATCTCAGGATCCTAAACCCCCTCAACACTAAAACCCTGATTCCTGAACGCTAATTATCATCTTTCCAGGCAATTTCTTCTCACCTGAAGTATAGTCTAAATTCCGAGTATCCCTCTTAATAACCCCTATAATACTGCCCTGGATAATCCCCTATATAACCCCCGTTAGAGCGTTTAGACCTCTAAACCCTAAACCCTAAAACCCAAATCCTAAACCCTACACCTGAAAACCGTATATAGCCCCTAAGAGTTCTCACCTGGGAAAATAGTGGGCATAGGCCCTCTTGAGGGCGGCTTCCCTTCGGGCTTTATAAGGGTATAGGGGATAGATAGATAGACCGGTATTCATATATATATGTATATAGATAGATAGATAGATAGAGAGGTATAAATATAGGGTATATAGGGGTATGTAAGGTTTTCTAGGGTTTAGGGTTTTAGGGTTTGGGGTTCTAGGGTTTTAGAACTTAGGGTTCCGGGACTTAGGGCTTGAAGGGTTTAGGGTTCTGGCGGTTAAGGGTTTTGGGGTTTGGGATTCAGGGCTTTTGGATTTTTAGGTGTTAGGGTTTTGGTTATTGAGGTGGTCTCTGCCCCCCAGGTCGAACGTGCTGAACAACGCGGCATTCAAAGCTCGATCCTGCTTATTTCTCCATCCAAAACCCAACATTACGGTTAAGCGTTCACGCTTTCGAGCTTATAGGTTAGGTGGACCCTCCTGCCCAGCAATCGCGACTACAAGGAATAATAGTGATTCTATTAAGGTCCTCCTATATCCCTGTCATACCACTATTAGAAGGCTGGGGGGGTCCTCCTTATTTATACGGTTTAAGGTTTGAGAGGCTCAGGGACATGATGCAACTACGACCTTCCGGGGTATTGCTGACGGTTCACTTGCAAGCACTACCTGGACCTTCTAACGTATTTTTTCGGTTAGCGCGCTTATTAGGAGTACCAAGAAGGTACTACATTAGAGGATCTATATGTGAACCCAAAACCCAATCCCTAGAACCGGATACCACCAACAAAGACAACTACGAGTAATGTTGGGCGTTCAAGCATCTTTTCTTTCTCTTTTTAAGCCTTGCCCTCGTTGTGTAAAGATTGCTCCGGCGGATTGAAAACGAAATGGTGCTATATTTTCGGGGGATGCCTGTCCTCCTAAACCCTAAACCCGCAACCCTAAACCCTAAACCCTAAACTGCGCAACCCCCCAAACCTTGGCTCTAAGCTCTGGAGGCTAAATGCATTCTCGCCCCCCTTAAGTAGGCAGAATATGCAGTTGCCAAGGCAACATAAAAGGGATTGCATATACTCCAAATTCCAGCTACGTAAGGGGGACTATACCCTAAACCCTGATCTCTATGTTCTATCTACTTAAGGGGGACCATACCCAAAACCCTGAAGACTACACACCTCAACCTTGAACCCCAGATCCAATGTTTTTGCCGGGCCTGCGTGCCCATACTTCCAAGGTTTAAGCTCTCGGAAGGCCGTGATCTCTTACCTGAAGCAGGACGAAAACCCTACAGATCCAGTGCCCAGATTACGGAATATTGGCCCGAACTAGGGATCATTTATGAACTTGGATCCCCAGGGAAAGGCATGGAGAGAATGCAGGGACCTTCTCGCAAGAATGGTCTTCTCTGTGATCTCTAAGACTCTACAAAGGATCCTAGCAACCAGACCCACGTGAATGTATAGAGATCCAAGAAAGCAGTATTGTGCCAGGCCGGCCCTCCCGCAAGCAATACCCCAGGCATTAGCTTGTTCCTTTTGCAATGCCACATGCTGATTTGTCGCTCTCCCATATTTTCGTGTAATCTGATCGAAGCCAGATTCCGTGCTTCCAAAAGCACAGAAAGACCCACAGAGCCCCAATGCCTATCCGCTTGGGCGTAACATTCTTATAGGGTCGCACGTTGTTGGACCGGCATCTCTGGCAGGGAGCGGTATGTGATCTTATGAAGATAGCTTTTGCTCAGAATGAAGGACTGCAAGGTCAGCACAAGGAGGTCCAGAGCTCAGAATTTAGTTCCACAGTGGCATGCATGAACACAAACCCCAAAACTACCCCCCAACCGCTCCAGCACGCTTAAGATTCAATACCTCCTCCAGTTTGAGGTTTAGGTCTTCATGTTTGGCATGGTAATGCTATCCGGGATGTTGTTAAGGCATGCTGAAGGCAGCATATGTTCATTCCAGATTCTGTTTTAGAATACGCTGCTCCACAAGAACCCAACAATATGATTGTTACTTTCAATTGCTCACCAAGGACCCGGAATCTCAAAATAGTGACCCAACATGCGTTTTTATTCCCTGTTAAACCCCCTCGAGTATCAAGTACGGGTTCGCCAGAATGCCAATTTTTGAAACTTGCCCCCAAGACCAAAGTTAATTGCAGCTCGGATCCTCTGAATTAGGATAGTTGTAGCATGACTCTTACGTGAGGATTAGGCATCTCCTTGATTTTCGATTTTGTATCATTTTGGAACTGTTTTTATGAAGGAATCTGTAGATGACTTCCAGAATCAAATTCCAAGGCCCTAATTTGGAACATTCCTTAATAGGACCCTAATTTGAAATCGTCCCTGCTAGGGCCCTGATATGAAATAGTCCCTCATAAGGCAATAATTTGGAATAATCCCTGAAAAGACCCTAATTTGAAATAGTCCCTAAGAAGGCCTTCATTGATTTAAAACAACCCCTAATGAGGCCCGAATTTCAAATAGACCCTAAGGAATAATCCCTAATAAGACCCTAATTTGAAGTAGTCTTAATAAGGCTATAATTTGAAATAGTCCCTAATAACACACGAATTTGAGACTGTCCCTAAAGAATAACCCCTAATAAGACTCTGATTTGCAATAGTCCCTAATAAGGCTATAGTTTGAAATAGTCCCTAATAAGGCCCTAATGTGATGTAGTCCCCAGTAAGGCCCTAGTTTGAAATAGTCCCTAATAACGCCCTAATTTGAAACGATCCCTAATAAAGTCTTACTTTGAAAACAGTCCTTAATAAGGCATTACTTTTGACATAGTCCCTGATGATGCCATAATGCCATATAGTCCCAAATAAGGTCCTAATTTGAAGTAGTACCTAATAAGGCAGTCCCTTAGTAGATTTAATCGAATTTCATACGATTTTAATCCGATTTCAATANNCCCCCCCCCCCCCCCCCCCAATATTGAATACGGTTGTGCGTATTTACATTAGGGGGGGACCCTTCAATGTTGACGGGGAACGGATTAGTGTACAACACAATTTCCAACAATGAGCACTAAACCAAAACCTCAAACCGCAGATCCTCAGCCCTGACTTTCAAACCCTGCGCGGATGGTACTTCTCTCAACCGCACACTGCCGTCTCCCGAATATTATCCACAACCCGTGTAATATAAAATGTGCTCTCACAAAAACTTGGGTTAACTAGGTAAAACTGTTTTAAGGTGGGGGATGTTCCCAATCCGTACCGCACCCTGAGCACGAAACCGTGAATTCCTAGGCCATTGGAAGAACGTTTCCTCACCGGTGCTTAGAGGACAGTGGGGGAGAGGATCCTTACAATAATCCCTATATAACCCCATCTAAACACTGTAATGGTCTTGACATTCACCCCCCCAACCCCGGAACCCTAAACCATAATTCCCCCCATAAGCACGAGTAAGATGCGCGAGGCCTTCAAACTCTTTGTCACTGGCTGCGCTATGATGGCCTGGAGCTGAAGCTTTAGTTTCAGGGTTCAGGGTCAGGGCACCCACACCCCAAATGGGTCAAAAAACCTAATTCCCTAGAACCACATGACATGGGAACTTGTGCAAAATTTATATAGGGGCTATAGTGAATTTACATCGATATTTCATGTTCAGATCCTCCGAACGGTCTGGGTTAGGCTCAAGGATTGAAGTTCACAATGCGCCGAATTACCGTGCCTTTAGTTGAGTATATTTAGGGCTTTATAAAGACGGTCTAGTTAAGAAAAATGCACAGTGTTGGGCGAGCTTTTCTGCGAGACCCGTTGCTTTGCCTATTATGAGGTCTATGCCACCTATAGCATCTTGAACTCGAACGTAGAAATCTTTACAAAAGTAAGCCACTTTGCCCAGGCCCTGAAGCGGAACAACCTCAGAGTAAACACCCTGCCGTTAATGACGCAAGCCAGCACCCGGGCCTGCGCTGTTCCCAGAAGGCGACACTTGCCTCTCCTGCGCAAAGGCGCAAGGCAGCTACTTACGTGGAAGGCAAGATGTCGGCTGCTTAATGTTGCTCTTGTGTTGAGGGGGCCTGTACATACAGCACGAAATCCTGCTACGGAACCCTAGATGCATGCATGCATGACACCCATGACTGAAACTACCAAGAAGTGGACTAAACGCTGATGCTCACGCTTTGATGCTTAACCCATTATAATTGCCTAAAACCCCTAAATCCGTTTTCCCCAACCTCTAAACCTGTACTCCCTGAAGCCTAAGCACTTTTTTTTCCCAACTGCTTAGGCCCTAAGTCCCCACCTAATTAGTCCCCAGTCCTGATCCCAATGTGGGATGGCGTCCCACAGTTGCAGACTGCCTTTCACGTTCCGTCTGCACGCGAACCGGTGTTCGCAGCCTTTCCCTCTGGTGTCAGGCGCCACTTGCCACAAAGCTGAAGCGGGAACTGCTTGTAAAGATGCATGGGACGTTTGTCGTTCTCGCGTTGCTTCGGCAGTTTGCTTCCTCATGAAGCCCAGAGACGTTGCGAGCGCCACTGCTGGTCATGATGCACCCTTCATTGCGTGCGGTCTCGACTTTAGGGTGAGGGTTTAGGGCTTAGGGCTTTACGGTTTAGGGTTTAAGGCTTAAGGTTTCAGGGGTTTAGGGTTCTGGGCTTTAAGGGTTCGGGGTACTTAAGGGTTTAGGGTTAAGGGTTCTGGGTTTCGGATGTAGAGTCCTGGGTTTACGGTTTAAGGCGTCTACCTGCGCAGGGCTGGGTATCCATGCGCTGATGGCGCCCCCCCACTTCCAAGGATCTGTGGGTGGCGGCACGTCCTGCGCCGAGCGAACCTTGTGAACTTCGCCAAAAAAGAAATCATTGAAACTGGGTTTCTTCCAAATTCCCCACAGTCAACATAATCATGGCAGCCTCACTGCAGGCGGGCTTCCAGGAGCCTGCGGCAGGCAGCTGCCTGTAGGGGCCTCTCCAAAGCCTCCAGAGGCCTCCAAGTCAAAATGTGGGGGATGTACGGGGAGCTTGGAGGAGCTCTATACGTCCATTCTCCATAGGCTCCTCCCTCGTCTAACCCAGTACGGGTGTAAAGGCTTACGTATTTCTCCAATGTCTGACCACCCTGGAAATAGGTGGGAACGGCCTAAGCAAGCAGGTTCGGGATTTAGGGCTTGGGGTTTAGGGCTGGGGTTTTAAGGTAGTGTTTAAGACTTAGGGCTTAGTGTTTAGATTTCCGTGTCTTAGGGTCTGGGTTCAGGGCTTAGGGCTTAAGGCGCAGGATGACTAATTAGGAATAGCATTCCTCTATACCTCTCATGTCATGAACCTACAGGCCGCAGCAGCATGATACAGAAAAATAGCTGCCTACATTAGGTTCAAGACATGGCGATGTGGAGCTTCCCTCAACCCTAATACCCAGACCCTAAATGCAAGACCCTACGTCCTAAATCGCGTTTTGTCAGGGCATGGGGGTTGAGCGTTGGAGGTCTTACTTTGTGCCTACGGGTTGCGTTTACTTGAACTGAAGAACCTGAAATTGAAGCCTAACATAGGTTGACCGTTATCCTTGAGAGGGGCTATATGAGGCTCCATTTTAGATTGCGGCACAGGGGTAAACGATTAGGGGCTCAGGGCTTGGGCTTTAACGTTTAAGGGTGGGGGCCGCCAACACCCGTCATATTTGGCAATGCTAACAGCATGCTAATGAAAAACAGGCGCCTACATTCGGTTCAAGGCTTTGAGATTTGGAGCTTCCCTAAACCCTAACAGAACACCCAAAGCTCAAACTGACCCCTACACTCTAAACCCAGAGCCCTAAACCTAAACCACCAAACCCCGGCCCCTCCGCGGTAAACCCTAAACCTTGAACCCTGAACCCTAAGACCTAAACCTTGTACCCTTAACGCCTAAACCCTAAATCCTAAGCCCTAACCCCTCAACCCCAAACCTGGCCTTCCCACAGCCAGGCATACTGTAGCACCCACGAGAGGCCAGGTACCTGGAGGAGTTCTCCTCGGGACCAGTACCGGTCCCGCATAAAGTCAATTCCCCAAGTCATTACCCTAAACCCTGTACTCGAAGCTCTTGGCGGCGCTGGCTGGTTTTTTTCAGAATGGCCGGAGAGGGGGTCAGCGGCTCCAAATTTCTCAAACTGCCAAAAAGGTTTCCAGGCCTGCCCCAGGGGCCTCTTAGGAGCCCCCAGACTTTTCAGAGATTTTCAAGCGCCTCGAAACCTCCCAGAAACTTCGCAGGGGCCTCCAGGACGCTGGGTACCATGAAGCCCTCCCAAAGCCTTCACTCACCAGCACCAGAAGGTTGATAATCTTATGTTTGGCAAGGTTGTCCTCAGGCAAGAGTTCACGTTGAGTTTCTTGTCGTGGGACTGTGAATCTTCCATCTCGCTGTGTTGGCTATCCATGCCCGCCACACAACGCACGCTGTGCTCTGAGTAGTCAGGTTTATTCCCAACATCGGGAATGTTGAAGCCGTAAGAGCGGTGCAAAGGCACACCGTTCAAGCGCCATCTTGCTGTATCTGATGGACTACAATAATCTTTACGATGGATATTTGCAACAGACTGGATGTTGCCGACACGTTCAGGTAGTTTAAGTCCTAAACCCTAAAAGGAGTAGGTTTCGGTGGTTTGGCCGCCTCAGACGGCGTG
>CAJNIZ010045424.1:23180-44838 GCA_905231905.1 Symbiodinium pilosum
ACATTCAGGCCATGGCAGCACCTCGCATGCAGCCATGCACTTGAAGGATGATTGACACCTAATCATCACATTCTGCACGGCAACATCACAGCAAACCATAAACCCTAAACCCTACGTCTTAAACCTTAAACTCCCGCCCCAAACCCCTAAACTCCTAAACCCTAAGCCCTAGGCCCCTTAACCTCCCCCAGCGATGGGCTTCGGGAGCCCCGTCATGCCCGTGCTCGTCGATGCGAAGCTCGGAAGCAGCCTGTGCTTTCTGATTCTTAGTAGGGAATAAGGGCATAAAGGGTTATATAAGGGCTTAAGGTTCAGGGTTTAAGGATTAGGGCTTAGGGCTCGTAGGGAAGAAGGAAATATAGTTTTGGGGGATTATATGGATACTTTAGGAATTATAGTCCCTGATTCCCTACTCAGAAACCAGTAAGTATGAAAAGCTTGCAGTCCAATACCACCAGCTTTGAACCCTGGACCTCCGTCATGCCAGGAACCCCAGCTACCCTTAAATAGGTGCTTTAACGCCCTAATGATCTCCTTGTTACCCCAATGTAGTAATGGGTTCTTATTTGGGGGGTTCCATTTTTTGGATCCTTTAGGGGGTCTGGGTAGGTATTGTTTCATTATATTTGGGCTCTTTAGAGGATGCTTGGTTGGCCTAGCTAAGGCCTCGAGGCTTATAGAGCTCGCCACTCAGCATTTAAGGGGCTTGGGACCGAGGAGTTTGCTGGGTTTGCGCTTTACATTGCTTTTCTGTTCGGATTACACGGAATGAGGTCTTCCGTTATACCGACTGCTTCATCAAGCCATTCTGTCGAGAGGGGAGGGAAGCAATACGCCCCAAGCCCTAGACCTATGTATCTATGGTGCGTATATCAGCGACCCCGCTGATTCATCCCCAAACGTTACAATTCCGGTAAACCCCATAATGAGCCTTACACTTTGCAATCTTCCGTTTTATGGTCAGGGGGATAACCGGTCAGGGATTTTGGGGGCGTAGGAATCAAAAAAGCACACGCTTAAAAGATCAAGGTCTTGAAGGCTTTAGGGCTTCTACCGGCGCAGCTACTGGAATCCCTAATGCAGGGACCTTTCATAATGCAACACCCAGAAGAAGTCTAAGCAGGCCACCGCGAGGACTTCTTGAACCGTATCTTCTTCGGCAGCTGTACTATGGCATAAGCTCTAAATACCCAGATTCCACTTACTGGAAGTTAGTAGGGAACATGAGAACATAATGCCCGTATAAACCCTACATAACGTACTCCTCATTCCCACTAACCCTAAGCCTTGCAATCTAAACCTTGAACGTCAAGCCCTCAACTCTAAACCATATACCTTAAACCTTAAACCCTAAAATGTATTCCCTTAGTCCGTGGTCACCACCAGTAAGGTTTGGGCTTTGGGGTTTAGGGTTTAGGGTTTTCTGCACCAAAACAAAACTGCAGCTTTTGACAGTTGGCCGGCTCCCTCAGCCCGTGAAGTGTCACCCTTACAACTGGCAGACGTGTTGGGTACTTTTTGTCGTCTTTGCTAGCGCGTGTTCACTACTAATGAACTCTCCCACTTCCCCCCAAATCATGAATGTTCCCCCGAATATGTAATGCAGCTCTATTCTGTGCATGTATTTCGGGAGGGTGGGGGTGGGTGGAGTTACCATCAGGGGAAGTAATGACACGGGCACTTGAACCCTAAATCCTTGCACCCTGAACCCTGCGCCCTAAACGCAGTGTGCCTAACCCTACCCTAAACCCTAAATCCTAAAGCCAGTGCGCCCCAAACCCTAAACCCTGAAACCTAAACCCTCAACCCAGGATGCCTGAACCCTAAACCCTAATGGAGACCCATGATTGATAAATCCTCTCCTTTTAAGGGCCTTATTATAGGGTTACATAGGGGTTATATATATGGATAAATAGGGGTTATTATAAAGATAATTGAAAAGAAAATGGAAACTACCATTTAGGGTTTAGGGTTTAGGGATCAGTGAACCCCTTCCTTTTAAGGGCCTTAATATTAGGATCCCTATTGTATTCCCTATAGGGGAGGGGGTTTCTTAATCAGGGGTATGGGTTAAACCCTAAACCCCAAACCCCGAAACCCTGAAACCCTAAACCCTGAAACCCTGAAACCCTAAACCCTAAAGTGATTTTCAATTCCCACCTCCAGACCCGCAGGCAATGAATCCTCATCGCCCTGCATGCCTCGCACCCCCAGCCCCCTGGGCTCAAGTACCCACATGGGTGGTTGTCAAAATTATGGTCCCTTTTTGGGGTACCCCAAATATCAGGTGCCGTATTATAATGGGGATCCAAAAAGGGACCATAATTTTGACATCCACCCACATACTTGTAAACTCGGGGTTAGGGTTTAGAGCTTAGGGTTTAGGGTTCGGTCTTGAAAGGTTCGGGTTGATACTGTTTGAGGTTTGAGGTTTAGGGCTTGGAGAAAAAGGGCTCAAAGCCAAGGTGCGGGGCTGAACGTCCAGGGATAGTATGGGCCCAAATCGCATCTCGGGACAATAAGGAGATTGCCCGGGTCCCCCTTAAACAATTTCATGGGGAACACCAGGGATAAACTCTATCTGGGCACCTTGGGGCCCTTTCATCTATTATTTAAGTACCTGGACCAAGAAGGCAAACATTGGGGCGTTCACGCAAGGCTTCGGATTTATAGCCTTGTCATCCCCAACATAACCCTAATATAACCCTTATATATATATATTCCTAATATAACCCTAATATACCCCTAAGATACCCCTAATACAACCCTAATAGAATCCAAATATAAATGGCTGCTGAGAAACGGAGTTCCCTCTCAGGAGTCCATAGCATAATGCTCCGATGGCATCTCGGAAAAAGAAGGCCAACCCTTTTGTTGTGACTTAATGGGGGACTATAACCCCAATATATACCCTATTATACTATAGTAGGTTCCATTGTCTTTTCCATTATCGCTATATGACCCCTAAAAAAGTGGAAACGCCATGCAGGGTCTGGCATTTAAGGCTTGCGTCTTGGATCCTACTTTGGGGATCATGGATCAGGCAGCTTCTAACAAGCGCGCAGAAAACACTTATTTTGTCGGGAACCCACGGTGGCTTTCCGTTGGGGAGGGTCGCTTCAAATCTTCAAATTATATGTGGGCGATCTGGCTTGTGGGATAAGGGTTCAGATGTTAAGTATCAGGGTGCCAGGTTCAGGGCTACACTGCAAGGATAAGGATTTCGAAGTTGGGGTGATAAACTCCTCATCCCTGATGACAACTATCATCCCAAGATTGAATTGCATACTGTTATAGAATGGGGTCATCTATGATGAGACGGGGTGTTCTTCAGGGTTATGATCGTGGATGGGGACTGAGGAGCTGCAAGCAAGTGTCAGTCTTTGGAATATTGGTTTTAGGGCTCCAAAAAAATTACCCTAAACCCTGAACCCTAAACCCATATAACCCTAAACTCCAGAGTGTCAATCCGCATTAGGCCCGCAGTAGACTCTCTCTTGAGCAGGCTATCTCTCAGGCCCCAATAGCTGGTTGCTGTAAAGGAATTTAAATAAGTTACCATAATGGCTGGGTATATACATATATATATATACTAATGCCCCTTAAGTAGATTCAATATTTCTTTGGGGAAATTATAAAAAAATCTCCATATACCCCATACTCTATTTACTTGAGGAGGACTATAGCACTTAGGAGTTAGGGTGGAGGTTTCAGGAAGCGTTTAGAATGTAGGAATTACGATTAAGAGTACCAGATTATTGCGGGTGAAGTGCTTAGGGCTTTTAATTCGGAAATTAAGGGTTTAGGGTTTAGTGTAGGGCACGGGGTTTAGGCCAAAGCCTGGTATTGTTGGGGTCATATGTTCAGTTATTCCTTGGGACATAGCTTGGACCTTAGACCCTTAACCCTTTGGGATCCCCTTATTCTCCTACTACAGGCACCTAAGGGTTAACCCTAAACCCTAAACCAAGAACCCTAAACCTTAAACCCTAAACCCTACACCCTTCGTAGGGGTCCCATGTGCCACGTAGATTACATGCTGCTGTTTTGGTACTTGGCGGCCTTCGGGCTAGGCATGAGCTACATATATGGGTTTCGGGTTTTGGTTTTAGGGTTTAGGGTGGGCCCTAAAGTAGTTGGATGGAAACCCCTTTTTACGTCCTAAGTAAATACTTTATAGCTACATGGTCCCTTGGGCTTGGGGTGACTGTGGAGTTCGGAACCCATACCCTAAACCCTTAACCCTATATAACCCATTATAGTAGCTTCCGTTTTCTTTTCCATTATCCAATTTAACCCAAATATAACCCTGATATTACCCCCTTGAGGAGAGTTTGTAGCAGGGGAAAGGGCTCAATCAAAGGCCAGTAGAACTGGAAGGCTCTGAGCTCGCGTTACTTGCAGAGGCTCTTGATTTAGGTGGACCCATGATGATGGCACACGTGTGCGGGTCCTCATCTTCGAGTTCAGCGCTGCGCGCTGCGGCAAGCACGCCGTTGGGCCCGAGGCCGTTCTTTCAGCTGCTGTGCTGTACGCGCTCCGACGAGGCAGCTTCATCCACCAAACCATTCCTCCATGTGTTACAGCCGCACGCTTCCGGGAGACAGCCAGCGTTCACGCAAGAGACCGCTTCTACACATGTTTCATCATTATTCTACCCCTGCACCCTCTATATCCCTTGGCAATTCCTCCCCCTAAAACCTAAACCCTTAACCCTTAACCTGTACATATACATGTGGGAGTTAATTTGATTTTCCCAATATGGTACTTTAAATTAGGTCCCTTCAATCCCTATATTCCCCCGTGTCCATTTACTTTTCCATGTTCTTTTCCATGTCATTCTCCATTCTAATTCCTTAGAAGCAGTCACTTTACAACAACCTATATACCCTACTATGATATGGTAGTTTCCATTTTTCCCTTACCCCTAATATACCCCAATATATTCCCGTAGTCCCTATATAACCCCCATAAATCCTAAATTCCCCCGAATCCCCTTCTCCTAATCTAAACCCACCCACCTAGGGGGTAAAACCCTAAACCTAAATAATGTTAGGGTGAGGGGACTATGTAAACCAATAAGAGGTAACCTCTGCTTTCTTCTGGGCAGGTAACTTGTGTTGTATCCGTGCACCAAAGGCCCTGCATCAAGAAGGTGCCTGCTTAGGGTTTAGTGTGTGTACTACATAGATGCCATCTCCCTTTTCCAACACATTTGCACGTGGATGACCCATCCATAGATGTAACAAACAATCTGAACCCTAAACCATAGTACCACCGTTCCGCCCCACCCTACGCTGTTCGCATGGCTCCTAGAAAGATATGCCTGTCACCCCGAAAAAGAGCATTTCGGGCAGAAAGCTCTGTTGAGGCATACGAGCTATAGTGTAAACTCCAAGTATCCCCCTTGTAATACTCCGCTATATAATCTCCTATATCACTTCAGCCCCTTTTCTGCCATCTGCGCTACTTGAATTCCGGACTCCAAGCCCTCAAACCTCAAAACAACATGCTAAAACCTGAGCCATACATCTTTGACCTATCTTCAACAACTCTGAAACTGCAGGGCCTAACTCCCATCACCAGCAAGAGCCCTTAACTCTGAGAACCTCCCAACCTGTCATGAGCTGACTGGAAAAGAACGTGAAGTTACTTTGATATTACTGGGAATTATACCTGCAATGCTATAAGTATCCATTCCTTCTGCTAAGCCAAAGGCAAGTGCCCTAAGCACAATGCCCCTCAAAGGCCTGGATTGGGCACAGCTTTTGAGTGGTCAGGCTTCGGATGCCAGCTGGTGAGCAAGTCGACCTGCTCCTCGGACGTACAAAGCTGTTGGTACATGGAGTTTCTCAAAAGGGGGACCCTAGGGGCCTCAATGGATACCTGGGGATTGTCATGAAGATTATGGGGTGCCCTAGTAGGAATCGTATCAGGATTATTTTGAGAAACTCCCATGATAGGTTTCTCAAACTGGCTCACTTTACGAAGGGCTTGGCGGCCCGTATGCCCTCGTGGACATCTGTGATGAAGACTGCAAGGAGTACCCCAGTTTGAGACATAGTGAGGTTTAAACCTCACATGTAGGTCTTCAAGTTGTGTTTTGGCGTATATGCGAAGCTGACTTGGGTCTCCATGGTGTAGGGCAGCAAGTCTCCCACATCACCTGAACCCTAAACTTGCAGGTTAGCATTCTCGTTTGAGCAAATGCTATAAGGGCCTCAATTGCAGCTATAGTCTAAACTCCTAGTATCCCCTTACTTACCCCTGTAATACTCCGCTATATAATCCCAAGGAGTTGAGTCCCTAAACCCCCGACCCTGAACTCCAGATGAACCACCCCCTTGAGACAGTATATAAGACTATAGGTCAGATATGATAAACCACGCCCAAAGTCGCTGAACTTATGCATCTTGTCCATAGTGTAAGCTAAGTGTAAGGGTTGGGGGTTTAGGGCTATAGTCCCCCTTTAAGTAGATAGAATATAATTTTGGGCATATTATAATAAGATCCCCATATACCCCATATTCTATCTGCTTAGGGGGGATTATAAGAGTTTAGGACTTGGGGCTGACCGTTTGGGGTTTAGGGTTCAAGGTTACTAGTTTAGGGTTTAGGGTTTAGGGCTTGGGGTTTAGGGTTTTGGGTTTAGGGTTTAGGGTTTTGGGTTTAGGCCTTTTGGTTTAGGGTTTAGGGTTTAGGGCTTGGGGTCTAGGGTTCCTCGGCTAAAGAGTTAGGACTAGGAGGGTGGCAAATTCTGTCAGGCAGTTTTCCGGTTACGTTGGATCCTTTTCGGCCTTTGAGGTTTTATGGGGGGCCCCCTAAACCCTAAACCCTAAACCCTAAAGCCCTAAAACCCTAAAACCCTAAAGCCCTAAAACGCTAAAACCCTAAAACCCTAAACCCTAAACCCTAAAATCCTAAACCCGTATCTACATGACCTGAGGTAAGGGCTTGACAGGGTTCTGTTAACTGCACAAGTTAGGGTTAAGGGTTTACGGTTACAAGGATGGAAATCAAACTTTGTGAAATGCCTGTACACTCTTCTCACCTTATGTAGAAGCCGGCAAATACATCAACACATATGGTTCACGTGTGATTATTACATATTCAGGATTTTCCTTTCCATGCTTTTGGCACCTGTGCTGCGGCTATACTATACTGGGTTGTTGTTAAGGAACTTAAATTAAGTTACCTTACTAGGGACCTTTTTTTTACGATATACTCACAATATGGTAACTTAGATTAAGTTCCTTAACAGCAACTCAGTTATAAAATGGCAGGTTCCCAATTCTAGACTTCCAGATCTCCAACTACACCTCCAAAAGGTTCCCCAGGTATTTGCTGCCCGCAGAGAAATTTACAACAAGCTCAGGTACTGCAAAATCATGCCCAAAGGAATACGTATTTTAAGAAGATCTGATACACTTGCATTCTCGCTCATCAACTTTCGGAACTTACCGTACACTGCGACTCTTGAGCATTTTTCCGGGACGATACATAGCTCAACGATAAACCAGCAGGACAGTGCTATTCTGGGCTGCTGTCAAGGAACTTAAGCTGAGTCACTATATGGGGGAAAACATATTAATCACCATATATACCAATTCTGGTAAAGTAATTTGGTAGTTTCCCTAATATAGAGGACCCCAATATAGACCCCAATATATTATAGTCCTTATTATTTGGACCCCAAAAAGGTACCCCTAATTTTGGGAAACCCGCATTTAAGTTCTTTAACAGCAACCCAGTATGTCCATGCTAAGGAGCCTGGGCAGTCTCCTGCATTTCCTCCTCCCAAGAGTTGGGCTTTGGGTTTGGATTGAGTGCTAGGGCTTTAGGGTTTAGGGCTTTAGGGCTTAGGGTTTAGGGTTTAGGGCTTTAGGGTTTAGGGTTGAGAGTTTCAAGGACATAGGGCGTGGGTTTTGCCTTTGAGGGTTTAGAAAGAGAATTAAGGTTACGGTTAAAGGTTTTGCGATTTTAGATTGGACGTTTTGGCCCAGAGCAGTTCAGGGTGCACTTTTCTAGCGAAGGTGGGTTCGCCTTATACTATTCACTCTACATGGTAGTTTCCGAAAATGAGGGGACCTTAATGTAGACCCCAAAATAATGCAGTCCTTCTTATGGGGATCCCCAAAATGGTACCCCTAATTTTGGGAAACGCCCACGTAAGACGAAGGCTTCTTCCTGGATGAGAGGAATAACTGCAGCTATGGCTAAACGCAGGCAGCGAGCAAGGAGCAGATCAGGCGCAGAAAGCCAGGGCGAAAGACTATTTCATCCTCATTTATAGCACTTACCTAGACCCCAAAGGCACGTAGGATAATGGCCTTTTCGGCTGTGTTTAGGAGGTTTGGGCTAGTATGTTGCCTACTTCTAGGGTTTAGGTACATCCTCGTTTTGTTCCTTCTTGTCTGTTGTTGTTCCAGTTGGCCTTCTTCCTGTTTGCGATAGGATGGATCTTCTTTTTGTTGCTATAATTTTGGCTTCTCCACTCCCCCCACCTGCCACCTCGAGCAGATAAATTTGAGATAACGAAACCAATATTCTGGGTTGCTGTTAAGGAACTTAATTTAAGTTACGGAAACCCTATTATTTACCATATATACCCATTATGGTAACTTAATTTAACTTCCTTAACAGCAACCCAGTGTTCTCGGCGATCATAAGCCTGAACAGGGCGACCTCAATTTTTGAGCTATAGTCTAAACTCCTTAAAGGGCTTATATAGGGGATGTTAAAGGGCGCTTATATAGGGGATTAAATAGGGGATTAGACTATATAAGGGACTATATAAGGGATTATATAGGGGATTATATAGGGGATTATATAGGGGAGCATTATAGAATTAAGGGGGATGCTAGGAGTTTTTACTAAAGCTCATTTGGATTTTCGTCTGTCCAAAGCTGAGCACAGGTTGTTTTGGTCTACTAAGCATGGTTACAGGTCTTGTAGAACGGATCACAGGTTGCCCTTCAACCCCAGATCCTGAACCCTAAGTCCTACAACCTAAGCCCTAATTACATCCTAAACCCTCAGCTCTAAATCCTAAACCCTAAACCCTATATACCCTAGACCCTAATTCCGAAAGGCTAAACCCAGTGGAACTGAACTGCCAGAAAAGACCCCCCGGCCCCTACAGCCTAACCCAGACCCCTGATTAATAATCCCCCTACCCTTAAGAAGGATTATAATAGGGATCCTAATATTTAGGCCCTTAAAAGGAGGGGGTTTACTAATCCGTAACCCTAAATAGTAGTTTCCATTTTCTTTCCCATTATCCCTATAATAACCCCTATATAACCCCTATTAAGGCCCTTAAAAGGAGGGGGGTTATTAATCATATACTCCTACACCCTCAACCCTAAATAGTAGTTTCCATTTCTTTTCCATTATCCCTATATAACCCCTATATAACCCCTATTAAGGCCCTTAAAAGGAGGAGGTTTATGAATCATGGGAAGCGATTACCACCAAAAACTCCACTACCCAAAATCCAAGTACCTAATTATTGGGTACATGGACCTCTCTAACCCTAAATAGTAGTTTCCGTTTTATTTTCCATTATCCCAATATACCCCTATACTTTCCCCCTTTAACCTAATTATTGGGTACATGGACCCTTAGGGGAAACTCCATAGCCAAAACCTTGATGGAGCCTGAAGGGCTTTTCAGGGTTTAGGGTTTGTAGGGTTTGGGGCTTCACAAGGTTTAGGGGTTTCTAGTGTATATAGGGTTTAGGGTTTGTAGGGTTTAGGGTCTATAGGGTTTAGGGTTGAGGACTTTTTTCAATAGAAAGGCATGCCTGACATGAGATTTGGCTGGTGATAGGATTTAGGGTGCAGTGTTGCCTGCCTGAATCTTGATCTAGGATGGGTTGAGGGCTTACGTGCCCTAAGCCCTGAACCTGAACTACTACGATTTGAGACACGTTCTTACACGAACGGGCGCGGCAATTCCTTCTGGGCGCGGGTCAGGAGCAGTGCTTGTCGGGTTCAGCGAAAATGCGACCGAAATGGAGCAGGCATCGTTGGAAGCCCCGAAAGAACTTTACGCACCTCAGGTTGTCATGTCACACTGAACCCTAAACCTTCATGGGTTTAAGGTTTAGGGCTTAGGGTTTAGGGTTTAGGGTTTGGGGTAACCCTGCACTGCACACCTCCTCCCAGTTTTCCCCGTCCTGCTTGCTACCCGGAGAGGCAGGCAGCGGAGATGTTGGGACTATCGGCTGCGCATCCTGCTCAAAATGGAGGCTTTAGGGTTAATATATAGGGGTATACTGGTGTTATATTAGGGTTACATTAGGGTTATATTAGGGGTATACTGGGGTTATATTAGGGTTATATTTGGGATGATGGAAAATGTAATGGAAACTACTATTTAAGGTTTAATTGGGGTTAAGGTACCCTAAACCCTATTTCAATGTAGAGGGTTTAGGGTTGATAGGGTATTGGGTTCAGGTATCAGAGCCTGCCTGGACCCTGGATGTCCTGCCCACTTCTCAGAAACCTTTAGGAAAAGTAGGACAGGGTTTAGGGTTTAGGGTTTAGAACTCCAAACCATAAACCCCAAACAAACCCTACTGGGTTGGCCCCTAAGCCCAAGTGGCAAATATTCGTCTATAGGGTCCCGTATTAAAGCTATGAGGGAAAATATGAAGTATTCCAGGAGCCTACCTAGCCGAAATCGTAAACCCTAAACTCTAAACCCTAAACCCTAGGACACACAGGCTCCAGGTAGCGTATAGGCTGTCAGTCGACAGAACCCTCGGTGCAGAGTCCTGAGCTTTAGGGCTTAGGGTTCAGAGTTTAGGGACCTTTGGCCCAAAGTCTTGAAATTCATGAATTCAGACTGCAAAGCTCGACATGGACCCTCCAATGTAGTAGCTCTTTGGTAGTCCTAATCAGAATCCTAACCCAAAAACCCTCCCCCCCCTAAAAAAATACATTGGAGTGTCCATGTAGGCCCTAAACCACTTATTCATGGGAGCCGTTGTTTAAACTTTCTAGTATCCACCTTAAGAAACCCTATAGGAGTCCCCTATACAATCCCTTATATAATCCTCTTCGAGGAGTTCAGATTCTGGCTCATGTGGACTCGTCGACTCGGAGCTACTGAGCTGAAAACAACGTAATGTAGACCCATGATTAATAAACCCCCTCCCCTGAACAGGGATTATAATTGCCCCTCCGTTTAAGGGCCTTAACATTAGGATCCTTATTATTATAATAAGGATCCTATTATTAAGGCCCTTAAACGGAGGGGCCTTATATGGGTTTACATTAGGCCTTAACCAGGCTTTTGTGTTGTCTTTATCTGTACCATGCCCTGATGGGCTATTAGACCTTCAAGGACCCTGAATCTACCATTAGGATCCTATTATAGCCCATAGTGGTTACCCAAAGAACAAATTCTAACCAATATTCCAGGGAAAGCATTTTCTTCGAAAAGGATTGTAAATGCTTTTGAGCTGTGCAGGGATAGGTCGACAGAGATCTAGCGAAGCCTCCCAGCTCTACATCCCAAAATTAGGGGGTACCATTATAGGGGTCCATATAATAAGGACTATAGTATTTTGGGGTCTATATTGGGGTCCCCTTATTTTGGGAAATTACCATATGGTTGGCTTCAGCCCCGATACACTACACGCGCTGCCCCGAGAAGCACGTGTAGGCATCTTTCATGCGTTAGGTCGCTGTTAGCAGAGACTGCTCCTGCGACAGGGCTCTGATCCTAAAACCATAGGTCGCCTACCAGAAGTATGTCTGAAGTCAACGATCAAGCCCGTGCTTTTTGCACCAAGCCACAGGGGGCCCTTTATCTTGATGCAGGAATATACCCTGCATTTTGTGTTCCTGAACCAGGCAGTATGGGGCTCCTTGGGCAAACCCTGAGTAAGCCACTTAACCTGAATCCTCAACCGTAGCTTTCCCAAGCTCTATTATAGCCCTAAACCCCAGACCCTCCTGAGCCCCGAACCCTGAGCCCACCTATGCCTCAAACCCTTAACCTGGACACAAAACAAACCCTAAGGATCCAAATAGCTGAGTGTAGGTCACATTTATAGACTGTAAGGCCCAATGTAGGTATTTGCATACATGATAGTTTCCCAGAATTGGGAACCTCAAAGTAGACCACCAAATTCTATAATCCTCGTCATTATTGGGACCCCCAAAATGGTACCCCTGATCTTGAGAAATCCCCACATGAACCATAATTTAAACTCCTTACATGGGGATTCTACAGGGGATTATATAGGGGAGTACTATAGAAGGTATTCAGGGGGATACTGGGAATTCAGACCCTAAACCCGAAACCCTATAGTAGGTGTCATTAAGAGGGATACGAGGAGTTTCGTTTAGACTCTAACTCACATGAGCCATTGTCTAAACTCCTAGTATCCCCCTTAATATTCCCTATAGTAGTCCCCTAAACCCTAAAACCCCGTTAAGGAGTTTAGACTATAGCTCACATGGACCTCCGGAGAAAGAGCGGCAGGCCTGCGACGGCAAAACGGCCAGACGGCCTGGGATAACTGGGTTGCAGTTAAAGGGTTTAGGGTTTAGGGTTCAGGGTTTAGGAAAGATACTGTAATAAGGAAACCCCGTTATTATACAGATTAGTAGTATTACTATCATTTTCGTTGCTTGAGTATTTTCATGAGTAGACACCCTTAATTAAGTTACTATAATCAGGAAACCCTGTGATAACTATCACTAATATTTTTCAGGCTTCATTGTGCTAATTTTCAGTAATATATATATACACCCATATTATGGAAGTTCAATTTAAGTTTCCGAGCAGTAACCCAGATAAGAGGCCCTGGAGATGAGGGGCAGTTTCAGGTCTTCACGGCTTCGAGGGTTATTGCCTGCTTCGTGTTCAGGCGTTAAGGTATCACGAAAATGGGCTGCTATGCACCGAAGTTCCCCATCAGTGTCCAAGGGTAGATTACGTATTTAGGGTTTGGGGTCTAGGGTATAGGGTTTAGGGCAGATTACCTATTTAGGGTCTAAGGTATAGGGCAGATTACCTGCTTAGGGTTTAGGGTTTGAGGTAAATTAATTGACTATTTAGGGTTAAGGGCTTTTAAGGGCTGATGAGTTATAGAGCTTGCGAGATGTGAAAAGAACCACCGCCAGAGTTTGAGGCTTCGCCCCAAATCCTTGAGCAAGATTTGGAGCTTTAGCCGTCACCAGGATAGGCCATGAGACTGTATAATTCCCTATTCAGACTCTAATAGTTCAGGGTTTAGGGTTTAGTATTAGATTACGCACAACGAATAAGGTATCTAGTGTCATGCAGGATCTAAAGTATCTATGCATGACTTGTGCTTCTGCAGGTCCGCAGTTCACATGCTTTCATCGAACATGACTTGAGGTTCGAGATTCTTGCCAAGGACCTTGGACTTCTGCAATGCAAGTCGCGTGACTTCAACGAACATGTCAAAGATGGACATCCCCGAATCCCTCAACCTGTGTATCTAGGTTGGCCCCTAACACCCATTGAAAAATATCAATATATATGGTCCCCTATTAAAACCATTAGGGAAAATATTAAATATCCCAGGGGCCTACCCAGGTATTCATAGGCGGTTTTCAACTTAGGGGTACCTTTGAAGGGGACTCGGGGATATGTAGGGTTTAGGGTGGAGGGATTCCCAAGATTAGGGATACCACCTTGGGGGTTCCTATAGTCAGGGTTTGGGGTTTAGGGTGTCAGGATAATACACTTTTGGATTTGTATTGGGTTCTCCTTATGGGAACCATATAAGGAGGCCCATATAAGGATACCCGTAGGGAGGTCCGAGAGAGCCCGGAATCATCGGCAACCTTTACAGGGGGCCTCTATAGCAGATTTCTGAAATGGGGGTTTAGTGGTTTGGGGTCCTGCTCCTCCGCTACTAAGTCCTAAGCCGTAGGCTACGAGGTTGATGTAAACAGAAGACCACTGCAGCAACCTAAACCTTCCGAAACACTAAACCTATAAACCCTAGCTCGCGAACCCCAAACCTTAAACCCTAAACCCCAAACCTTAAACCCTAAACCTTTTAAGCCAACTCTTCACCCTGAACCCTAAACATTCAGCCCTATGGTTCTGATCCCCATACCCCGATATCCAGGGTTAGGGTTTAGGGTTTAGGGTTTAGGGCAAGGCACCTAGTTGGCTTCCGATCTCATGGAGGAGTGTGGTCTGCTTCCCGAACTCCACCTGCATTGCCAGTTTACTGGGTTGCTGTTAAGGAACTTGGTTTAAGTTACCATAGTGTGGGTTTATAGGGTTTCAGGATTAGGGTATATACGGTCAGGGTTTATAGGGGTTAAGTTGCCCTGTGATGGAGATGTAGTAAATGATGAAAGGTGTCGCTTATCATTGTAATTCAATTTAAGTTTGACAGCAACCGAATTTTGGGAAGTTGGCAGGGTTCGTGAAATAGGGTGGGCCATTTCAGACGGTCTCGTTGGAAAAGGTAAAGGAGTACATCAGGTGCAGTGCGCTGTTCAGTCTCCTTACACAGGGGGTTCTAAGGATATGCAGGGTTGGCTGAAGAGATAGGGCTTCTTAAGATGGGTCCTCCGGGAACCCAGGGATTCACCCTGACCCTCTGAGACCTTAGAAATGTGTGGCAAAGGCTTAAGGCTTGGCAGCTTGCTGTAAAAAGAAACCAAAACGTTGACCAGGCTAGGTTCTGCCGTCTCGTATACTGGCACCACATGCAGTATAGGAACACACCTGCGCAAGAGACTATTTACTACTAGTTTGAGACTGGATCACGCAAAGTGCACTGAAATGGCTTTCTAGTTAACCCTAAATCCTAGAAACCCTAAACCCCAACCCCTAGAAACCCCAAACACTACACTAAGACCCTTGAGGGTACACCCTCACACATGTGGACGTTTAGGAGCTACTTTGCAGCTATGTACGGCCCAGGTCCATGGGCCCCACCTACTAAGGATTTAGGATGTAGGGTTTAGGGAACAGAAGGGAAGCATTGGGAGACAGATCTCCCAAGGTCAAAGTGTTTGAAGTTGTGGGTGACAGGTCAGGGATTAGGGTTTGGGGCTTCGGGGTTTTGGGCTATGGGGTTTGGGGTTTAGGGTTTAGGGTTTGGGGCTTAGGGTTAAGGGTTAAGGGGTTTGGGGCTTAGGGGTTTTGGGCTATGGGGTTTAGGGTTTAGGGTTTAGGGCTAGTGATGCAATGCGTCTGCAAACAAATGCCTGATCTCTGGGCCAGAGGCCCCAAACGTCCATCTCATGAAACGTCCTACGAACCCCGCGTCCCCAAATTCAAACCTCATAACCACAACCCCTCTACTAGCCTACCCTCTCCCTCACACCTACAGCACAGAGCTAAACTCCGAAATTAAAAGCAAAATGCATCAAACCCATACCCTACAGCTACAGCCGAATCCCCGAACCCTGAATCCTACGTAGTACACTCTAAGCTCTGAAGCCCAATCCTAAATTGTATTCCAACATATTCCGTAAACCCTAAACCCTAAACCTTAACCGCGAACCCCTAAACTGCAACACCCTTTTACACAGCCACGGGGCCTCCATGAAGCGTCGAAGGATGTCATTCTGCTCCTGAAGTTGCCTCTCAAACCTGCTCAGGGTTCAGGGTTCAGAGTTTAGGGTTCAGGCTTAGGGTTCAGGGTTCAGGACTTAGGGTTCAGGGTTTAGGGTTCCGGGTTTATGGTTCACGGTTTAGGGTTCAGGGTGTTAGGGTTCAGGGTTCAGGGTTTAGGGTTCAGGGTTAAGGGCTTAGTGTTCAGGGTTTAGGGTTCACGGTTTAGGGTTCCAGGTTTATGGTTCAGGGTTCAAGGTTCAGGGTTTTAGGGTTCAGGGTTTAGAGTTCAGGGTTCAGGGCGTAGGGTTCAAGGTTTAGGGTTCAGGGTTTTAGGTTCCGGGTTTATGCTTAAGGGTTTAGGGTTCAGGGTTAAGGATCCAGGGTTCAAGGCTTAGGGTTCAAGGTTTAGGGTTCAGGGTTTTAGGTTCCGGGTTTATGGTTAAGGGTTTAGGGTTCAGGGTTAAGGTTTCAGGGTTCAAGGCTTAGGGTTCAGGGTTTAGGGTTTTCGGGTTTAGGTAGGGTTCAGGGTTTAGGTTTGAAGGTTTAGGGGCTTTTCAACTTGGAGTCCCAGTTCGCAGGGGAAGGAGAAATGGTGCTTGAGAAAACAGATTCAGAAATCTACATTCTGGAGTCGGGTGACCAGGGCTTACGCGGCTTAGGGTTGTGTTGCAGGGCACTTTGTTATACAAGGGCTTGGGGCTTGCTTCAGGTTTGGGAACTTAGGACCCATCATAATGCAGCAGGGGTTAGCAACGGTCATGTGAACAGACACCCTGGGTGGTCATAGCAAGCAACATGTCCAATCACCATGCACGCGTATAGACATCTAAAACTCATGTTGATCAGTGCACTGATACGACATTAACCATTGAAGTTCAAATTGTGGTGTTTTATCACAATCCTTGATATGCGACGACATTCCTAGCTCTTTCGGTCAATTGCGCTTGGAAAGAACCCCTTGTCACAATCCTTGCATATCATTACAGCACGCAAAGCTTGACACAGGTTGCCCCCACTGTTCTGAGTGTGTCATGATTTCTTGCCTTGCTTTGACTTTATGAACCTGCACGCTAAGCCTAGTTGGATCTAGTACTTATGTTCAGCTTACACGTCTTACTCATGCACGAGCTCTGCGTCTGAGAGGGCGATGGACAAACAAACAGCACGGAATAGCAGAGTTAGGGACATGAAGCGGCTGGAGAATGATGCTGTGATGTCCTGTTCTCCTGCCCCCTCTGCTCTTTCCTACGTGCCGCCTGCTCCCAATGCATTTCTGCCCTGCTGTTGAGGGGTTCTAGTGAGTTGCCATGATATGGGTCCATAGTAAATAATGGGGTTTCCTTATCCAAGTAATCTAAAGAATCCTTAATGGCAATCCAGTTGTTTGATGTTTTCACGGTCTAGCTCTCATAGGATCAGCTTTGCATCACGCCACGACGGATTTGCAACTAGCAAAGCCTGAAGCATGAAGTTGTCTTGGTGGTCCCTTCGAACGTGTAAGATACACATGGGAATTGCAACGAAATATTGTGCTCTCTTCTGCTGGTATACCTTGGCCTGGAAGCAATCTTGTGAGTTCTTGCTTCGCAGGTCATTTGACAGCTTGTATGTTCTTGTCGCATTCAATCTTCACTCGGTCACACATATACACATGTATAGCATTCGATCCGGGAGGATCTAAACCCCGCTGATGCAAACCTCGCGCAGTCTTGCCAAACCTTGAAGAACTTCCCAAGATGCAAGCTAAACTTCTATGTACTAAGCCCCCATAGACCCAAGACCCAAAACCCTCCAAGCCCTCATAAATCCTGAGCCTCAAGCCTTAAGCCCTGAAGCCCCCCTCAACCCTCCAAGCCCTCATAAATTCAAAGCCCGAAACCCTAGAATACCCTAAAACCCTGAACCCTCTAGGCCATCATAAGCCCTCATAAGTCCTAAACCTCAAACTGTGTACTGCCGGCGCACCCAGACATCTCGGAGTCTGCCATGGCTGAAGCAAGATGATCGGGGATGGTAACTTCAGAGGAACCCGGAAGTTTTGGGAAGGCCTTTGGTTTAGGGTTTAGGGTTTAGGGAATAGGATTTAGGGTCTAGGATTCAGGATTTAGAGTTTAGGATTAAGGGTTAAGCGTTGAGTGTTCATTGTGGGTAAAGAACCTGGGGGCTATGTGAATAGGATAGGCTTGAGGACATGGACTGTCAAGCTCAAAGTTGCGATAGAAATGCTTCCAATCGTGGACACCCTGAACCCCAAACCCTGAGCCCTAAACTCCAAGGTAAATGCGAAGTGAAACTATGCGCAAAAGATGGCTTGAGGATGTAGTTCTTGGGAGACAGGGCAGCAGATGTCATGTTGGGACTGTAGAAGTTGGGGCCCTAATCCCTAAACCCTAAACCCCAAATCCTAAACCCTAAATCCTATCCCCTAAGCAGCTTCTAAAGCTACTAGAAGTTCAGGAATGTTGTCCCGTCCAAAGAAACAGATGCCTCGCTCTTAAGAACAACAGATCTATTCGATTCTTTCTCTTTGTTGAGATAGCTGGGTTTAGGGTTTAGTGGTTTAGGGCTAAGCCCTAAACCCTCCTATATATAGGGTATATATAGGGGGGTTTAGGGTGTAGGGTATATATAGAGGGGTTTAGGGTGTAGGGTACACATAGGGGCTTCTTGTCCCGGGTTCCTCTCAGCAGGACGGTATCCGTCGCTTACAAATCCTTGTCCCTGGACCCACACTGCCTGACAACGTATGTATCTGATGGGTCTATTAGAAAGGTTTGGGATGATGGTCTAAAAACGAGCCAATGAACTTGGGAAAGAATAGATTCTGAGTCCTATGCTCGCCGAATTTGGCATGAAGACGAATGCACCCTACACCATCGCCCCTAACCCAAGAATCGTAAACCTTAAGCGCTGAAATCCCAAACCTTAAAACCCAAAACCTCATATCCTAAACTCCCAAACCCTAAAACCCTATACCTTAAAACCTTAAAACCACCAAAAAATCCTCAAATCTGAGAACCTACCGCACTAGCAGGGCAGCTGCTCTAAGCCTCTCAGCTTTTGGGCCGACTTGGCTGCGGGGAAGACGGAGGGTTTATGGCTTAGGATTCAAGGTGTAGGGTTTAGGGTTTAAGGTTTAGGGTTTAGGGTTTAGGGATCAGGATTTAAGGCTTAGGATTGGGGGTTTGTAGGATTTAGGGATTGGAGGGTCTAGGAATTAGGGTTTTCAGGTTGGTTCGGGGCTTAAGGTTAAGGGTGTAAGTGAGGTTTTGGGTTTATGGACTGTAGGGCTTAGGGATTAGGTTTAAGGTTGTAAGGGTTACGGATTAGGGCTTATGGTGATTAGGGTTTAGGGAGTAGTAGCGGGCTTAGACTTTGCAGAGGCTTGGGATTGTAGGGCTTAGGGCTTAGGGGCTTAGGGTTGAGGGATCGCATGGGGTTAGGGTTTTGGGGTTTGGGATTTGGGCTTTTAGTATTGAGGCTCTGGGATTCAGTACTTTGCTTTAGGATGATTTGGGTTATCGGGTGCGGGATTCATAAAGCTCAGGGCGCAGGGCAAAGAGTTTGAGGCTTTGAGGCGCAATATTAAAGGCCTGCGTCGTTCAGAGTCCAGTTTAAGGGCTGAAGGATGAAACCGTTTAGGGCATAAAGCTAGGGCCTCGGGTTTAAGATTTAAGGCTTAACGTTAGGGCTGGATTTGGGGTTCACAGGGCTTAGTGTGCTGCCTACAGGTGCGCAAAGAAACAGGCCACGACTCCAGGTAATCCTCTCTCCCTCTGAACCCCATCACCCCCTAGTAATGACCCTCGGCTCAATATGGTACCGTTCTGTATGAGCGGGGAAATCTTTGCCGGGGAGTGGGGGGATATCATTATTAGGCAGAAATGATTATCCACACAAGTTGGTGGCTTCCTAGCCTATAGCAAGCAGCATGCAGTGCTGGAAACAGCATAGGTATAACTCAGCGCGCCCAACACTATACAGCTTACACTCCGCTTATAGCATACCAGGCCGGTCTTGCTTTAAGCGAACAAGAACCATTTTGCACACCAATTGGGCTGCTGCTTCGGAGCTTGAATTAAGCTTATTCGTCTTGTAAGGAAGCCCTGTCCTCTGCAATGTACCCATGCTCTGGAAACTCAACTCAAGATCCTCTGGGTTGCTGTTAAGGAACTTAAATTAAGTTACCATAATGGGTATATATATAGTAAATTATAGGGTTTCCCCAATACAGTAACTTAATTTAAGTTTCTTAACAGCAACCCAGTCCTTGGCAGCAGCCTAGAAGATTTCTTTGCTGCAGAGTCCATCCTGACACCTATCTGGGCATATTCATATGTCATCACCCTAAACCCTTAACAACCCTAAAACCCTGGACCCTAAAACCCTAAACCCTAAGCCCCTGAAACCCCAAACCCTAAAACCCTAGGCCCTAACCTCTGAAACCCCAAAACCCTTAACCCTTTACCTTAGCTGAAGGTACCTGTGCAACCTGGAGCCGGATACACATCTCAATGGCCTGTTTAGGGTTTAGGGGTTTAGGGGTTTAGGGTTTAGGGTGCGGGGTTTAGGGTTTAGGGTTTAGGCGAATCTATTCCCAGACCTTCCTGTATAGTTCCTTTTTGGGTGCTGTATTTTGAGCCCTTAATGCCAAAACGCCATACCCTAAACCCAAACTCTCAAAAAGGAACTACATCGGGGCAGTTGGGTTAGCAGATACCCCCTCCTGCGAAAGGCCTTGGTGAGTGACCCCGTCACTGGGGTTTCGGGCTTAGCTAGTACACCAACTAGCTTAGGGCTTGGGCGTAGATATTACATCAACCATTTAGGGTTCAGGGTATAGCAATTATACCAAGTAGTGGAGAATAAGATGGTAAAGAACATGAAATCGAAACTTGGGTTATATAGGCCAATGAAAGTAAAGCCTGAACTTGTGCTGAACCCCAACAAAACCAAAACCTGCAACAGCATCCAAACCCTACATGTTAATCCCTAGCCTGCACCCCTTGTTCTACAAATCTTGATAATGTGTAGAGTTTAGGATTTAGGGTTAGGTCCTAAGCCCCCAAACCTTGAACCCTCCACTGCGGCAGCAACCCTTCCAGCCCTTCCCCAAAGCTGGTGACAACAGCTGACACGCGTTAGAGCCAAAACTTACTTGTTACCTCTAAGCGGCTGCCTGCAGAGACAGTGGCAAAGAGCCGTTTAGAACTTCTTTGCCCAAGCCTAAAACCTCGCCTCAAACAAGAACCCTGAAACCCTGAGACAGTGGCAAAGAGCCGTTTAGAACTTCTCTGCCCAAGCCTAAAACCTCGCCTCAAACAAGAACCCTGAAACCCTGAGCTTACAGTGGTCAGGACGGAAGAATGGTGTGGAACCCTATGGTTGTTCTTCCCTGTAATGGTAGCTACGAACCATTCCATCCCCCCGTGGCCTCATCCGTCGCCTGAAACCTCACAATCAAGCACATGGAGCGGTCGCTAAATGTAAGTCTCTACCTTTTTTTCGGGGAGCGTCTGGGGTAAGGAGTATGATGGAACAAGGGCTGCCAACAATTCAGGCCTCTACATCAGGCACAATTTAATCACCACGGCAGTAAGGGTAGTCCAGTGAGACTTGGGTCTCAGATTGGGCGGCCGCTGTACGAGGGTTCCCCAATCTTGCTCGGAAGCCACACGATCTTTCCGTTTGGGGATTTAGGGCAAATTCTTCCAGGCAAAATCATGGAGCTCACAGGACCCTCCAACACAGGGTCCTGTGCTCCACGTCACCCCAGACTCTGGGGGTAACATTTATGGGTTCCCCTACTAACCGCCCCCCCCTTAATTAAGATTTAGGGATAATTAGGCCTAATCAAAGTACATTCACGGGGGAACCTATGGGGGATCTGGGAGGTAGTGGGGGGATCCCATCAGCTATGTCCACGCTACAGGAGAATTGGTGCCAGGGTGGTCAAGACACCCCATATGAGCGATAGTCTAAACTCCTTAAAGGGGGGTTATATAGGGGATTATATAGGGGACTACTATAGGGGTTACTAAGGGGGATGCTAGGAGTTTAGACAATGGTTCATATAGTAACAGTGTAC
>CAJNIZ010045425.1:0-22494 GCA_905231905.1 Symbiodinium pilosum
TCCTTCATGCAGAAAAAAAACGCTGAATTTGCTTCTGCATTATTACGGTATGCTCTAAGTGAAGGAAGATGGTTTAGGGTTTAGGGTTTGTCGACCCATGATTTATAAACCCCCTCCCCTTAATAGAGCTTAGAAGAGGGATGCTAATATGGGTGGTTGTCAAAATTATGGTCCCTTTTTGGATCCCTATTATAATACGGCACCTAATATTTAGGGTACCCAAAAAGGGACCATAATTTTGATAATCACCCATATTAAGGCCCTGCAAAGGATGGGGTCTATTAATCACGGGTCTGCATTAAACCCTAAACCCTAAATAGTACTTTCCATTTTCTTTTCCACTATCCCTATATAAACCCAATGTAACCCTAACCCCTAAACCCTATAGAAGTTTCCATTTTCTTTTTCATTCTCCCTATGTAATCCCTACATAACCCTAACCCCTGAAGGGAGAAGCTGAGGAAGCCGACCACACCAGCATGCAGCCGTCGGGGTCGGACAACTCGGGGTGCGACTTCTGGTGGTAGGCCGCAATGAAGATCTCCTGGCCGTCAAGAATCGAATGGCAAAAAAACACAAACAATCAGTTACGAACAGCACGATTAAAAGGGGTTGGTATAGGAATTGTGGTGAACGGACTGAAAAAATTGGAGTGTTTGGCGGGGAAGAACTACAATGTGTAAACAAAGAGATGACATTATCGGTCCATCGGTAGGCAGAGACATGAGATCCGAAACCCTAAACCCCCAGAGTTGCGGCGATGAAGATCTCCTGGACCCATGCGCGCTTTTATGATCAGGTTGTCAGCTTTAGGGTTTAGGGTTTATAGTATATGGGGTTGAGAGTGTAGGGTTTATAGTTCCCCCTAAGTAGACAGAATGTGGCTTTGGGTATATTCTAATAAGATCCCCATATACCCCATATTCTATCTACTTAAGGGGGACTATAGGGTGTTCCAGCTTTTCTGGCTTGGACGTTGGATTGGGGAAAGGAGGTATGGTGGGCCCTGCTGGAAGTTGTGAACATTACACCTAAAAAAGTGAGTCTCATTTTTTGCATGGCCGAACGCGTTGTTGGCAAGTTTCGACAGGTTGGCTGGCTGTCCTTGTTGTGCGGCGAGAAACGCACGTCCGTCACAGCACGACCTCGCGACCATTTGTCCTGATTGGCTGGCAGTTGGAAATGTGAGGTTATGGGTTAAGAAGTGTGTGGGTGGCGCTTCCTACATTTGCAATTCTGGTTGGGTTATGTACCGGTACTGGAGGACAAAATATCTCGAAAACAAGAGGTACTGGATGTCAATCAAGGTTCCCCAATCTTGACACTTACACATTAACCCAACTGTTTCAACGTGTCAGCTAGCCAAAGGCGACCTGTGACCCTGATTACCTAGAATTTTATGTGCTATACTTACTCATTAAGGGGTAATTACTCCTAAACCTTTACTCATTATGGGATATTTATACAGGTGGAGGTTCAGGCGGAAGAAATTTCGAAGTCGTCACCAGGTCTGACTATCGCTTAGGGCTTAGGGCTTAGGGTGGTGGATACCAAAAATCCTGCATGACCCTAGGTACCTTATACCTTCGGAATTATGGTGCCATAGCATACTAGGGTCATGCAGCATTTTGTGTCAACAGTAGTGGTATACTGGAATAATTGGAATATAAGAGGAACCTTATATGATCACCATCGTGCGCTATAGTCGGGTTCACCTTAACTATACCCTTATGCCTTGTAATCACTATTACAGTGTGGTGAGTGCACCTCATCTATAGCCTTCAAAGGTTAGGGTTTAGGCTTTAAGGGCTGATTGCTGTTTGTAGGTCCGTATTGGAAGTTCCCATGCCGGAGATCGCCATGTCTCGACATTCACTCTGCTTTGAGAAGTGCCAACTAGTCTACGGGTCCCATCATGCGAGCTGAGCACACAAAGTTCTAGAAAACACCCTAAACCCTAAACCCCAAAACCCCAAACCCCAAAACCCAGAACCCAAAACCCCAAAACCCAAAAAAAACACCCTGGCATACACAAACAGCTTCAGCTTTCTGGACCTGGACCCTGATCATTGCGGAACGGAGTCTCCCCAACTCCCAGCCTTCCAAACTCTTGTTGTAAAAGGGATCACTTAGGATTTAGGGTTTAGGGTTTAAGGGTTCAGGGTTTAGGGTTTGGGGTTTAGGGTTTGGGGTTTAGGGTTTTAGGTTAGGTGGACCCCCCACCCTGTAATTGTGGTATAATAGGAATATAAGAGGACCCTAATATAATCCCTATCATCCCTTATCGTCACTATTACAGGGTGGGGGGTCCACCTAAGGGATCACCATAAAATCTTTCCAGAACCAGCTCCACCAAAGCTGGCACCACAATTCCGCCTACACTACCGACATTGAACTTGGATGGCTGTCTTAATTGACCCTCAAACTGCCCTTCCTCTCACACTTTACACGAGCGCCTGTATGTAAACTCTCGAAGCCTCCCTGAAAGCATTGAGGAAAGAGAGGATTGAAGATTGCGCTGACATGCAACCCCTGGTCCACCTTCCTCCAGAGCCCCTAGAAGCCATTCATCTATAGCCTAACCCCTAAATGTAACCCTAAACCTTAAGCCCTGAACCCCTAAACTCTTCATAAAGCCTGAAACACTAAACTCTTCACCCTATAACCTAACCCTATGCATCAAATTCCCCTAAAAATCTTCCTGCAACTAGGAAACCTTAGATGCATCCTAAAACCTAAACTTATCAATCCAAATCACCGGACGAACCGTCGTCCATGCATCCCCATGGTTTAGGGCTTAGGGTTTAGTGCAAGGGCCCAAGCCACGGTTTGGGCTTTAGGGATTTAAGGTTTAAGCGCCTAGGGTGCAAGAATCGGGTACGGTAGTAAGGTTCTACATAATTAGGGGCCCCTCTGCCACTAATTGTAATATTTTAGGGTCTATATTGGGGTTCCCCTATTTCGGAAGCCACCATATGTGTATATATATATATATACATACACACACGCTTAGGGTTTAGGGTTCTAGTGGACTAGCACTCGTAATGCCAACAAGGACAAACCTAATATCCTCAAAGTCCACCCTGCAATGCCTCCACGTAGTCGTCCACATATTTCATGGCATCGGCTCCTGCATTATCCCCTCCGCCAATAGTCCCCCTTAAGTAGATAGAATATGGGGTATACAGGGATCTTGTTATAATATACTCAAAGCCATATTCTATCTACGTAAGGGGGACTATAAGCACCTCCACCCCCCTCCCCCCCTTAATGCTAAATACTCCCATTGTGGTATATTATGATATACAGGGAATACTTAAAAACAGGGGGGGTTGGGGGTTTAGTATTAAGGAGAGGGGGTTAGTTCCTTTACACTGCACCCTGAAATCCTAAACCCTTAAGTGTGTACGCTCTGGGGTGTGGAGTTGAAATCTTTCTGGCAGGGCCGGAGAAAGCTAGGCCAGGTAGCACTAAATTAGGTATGTGGGAAACTCATTGGTGTCTGGAGACACTCCCAAAGCCTAAAATCTAAGATCCCAAGCCAAGAAATTTTAGTTCTCAACACCCTAAATCCTGAACCCTGAACCCTAAACCCTGAATCAACTGGGCTATGCTTCTTGAGTTCCTAGCGGAATTATGGTCCGCCCAGGTTTTACTCACTCTGGGACACCCAGCCCCAAAACACCCGACACTTGAGGGCCAAGAGGTCGCTAATCCAAAGTAGGAGCAAAAAGTGCCAAACCCTAAAACTCCACCAAAATAGTTCCTAGCTCTGAAAAACCGTAAACTTTAGGGTCTGGGGTTTATCGGCAGCGCCTCCGCCCTCGCCATCCACGCCCTCTGCCGAGGTGTTCTTGAAGTCCAGCGCCAAGTCCCAGGTCTCCTTCAAGGATGAATGGTTAGGGTTTAGGGTTTAGGGTTTAGGGCCTAGGGGGTTTAGGGGGCGTAGGGCTTGGGGGGTTCAGGGTTCAGGGTGTGGAGTTTAGGAGCATGGCATCTTAAACATGCGTCCCTGTTACTGGGTTGCTGTTAGGGAACTCAAAATAAGCTACCAAAACGAGGAAGCCATTCAGCTTACCATGTATCCATGCTATAGAAGATTAATTTACGGTCCTTATCAGCAGCCGGGACTTTTCAAGCTTCCTTGGAAGTCGGATTTAATGCTTGCCCTAAATTCTAAACCCTTAACCCTAGACCCAAACCCTAAACCCCGTAAACCCAAAACCTAAACCATTGCGTATGCAACCGCAGGATCCAAGCCTGCTGCTTGTCTTCGAGGCTTGCGCTACATCCCAGGCTCTAAATCCAAAACGCCAAGCTGCCCATCAGACAACGCAGAGGGTTTAGGGTTATGGGTTTAGGCTAGCATGCTGTTGGACTAGGGCTCGAGACCGCTGCTACAAGAAATTGAAGTCATCTTGGCAGTGCACTACACTACGAATACCGTGGAAACTAACAGCCAGCAGACTAATTACCTTGAACGCCTAGTCAGGAAGACCTGAATACCTGCAAAGCATTCGACAGCCATACACCTTCCGACGATGCGATCTCCTGGCCGAGGACTCTCTCCACCAGAAGAGTGGATCGCTCGAAGAACCTTGGGCACGCAAGGCGGTGCCCATTCAGGGTTTAGGATTGTGGGACTGCAAGTCTAGAGATAGTACCTGCTTTAGTCAATAAATGGTCCTGCTTTGGGTCGTTTCGATCTCAAAGGTGCAAGATAAGCAGGTTTCTCCAAATTGGGGGGGGCCCTCGGCATAGAGATTTTTTCATGGGGGCTACAAAGGCTTCATGGGGGTCCCTTCATGATGCCTTCAGAAACTCACCTGTGGAGTTATGGCAATTCTGCCTCACCATGCATGAATCAGGGGGATGTTCTTGAAGACGAGCCTGAAATCCTGAACCCCTGAACCCTAAAACTGTACACCCCTAAACCCTAAAAGTCAGTCACGCGGTTCAGGCATCGCGGTCAGGGTTGGAGGACGGTGGCTGCAGATTTTTACAACAGCGTACGTTTGAAATGGGCTTGGGCCTAGGGTGTGGGGTTTCAGAATTAGGGTTTATAGGGATGAGGGTTTAGGGATTATAGAGTTTAGGGATTAGGGTTCAGGGTCTTCCCAAACCCCTCAAACCCTCCTCGCACTCTAGTATGAGCTTGTGGGAAGCTGTGGCGTTGGCGCTTTGTAGTCCGGATGGCTCTCGATTTTTTTTCTCTCCTGGCAGTCGCGACTAGGTTCCATTGGAGCAAAGGGGGAATCGCAAAATTTGGCTCCCTGATTGGAAGTCACAATTGTTGAGATACTGTCACATATTGTCAGCACGTACGACTGCATTTTGGGGCCGATTACATGGGTCTAGGGTCTAGGGGGTCTCTTTTAAAGGTGAAACAAGATTCTCTTCATTGATTCTCATGTCATACAGCATCGGGAGCCACACTTTCGGATCCCAGACCTCTGCCAGTTTAGGAAGCAGATGCAAAGACTGTTCAGCGCGAACCTTTATCAGACATCCCCAAACTCTATAAACCCTGTGGCCCACGAATTCATCATCTTGTCGAGCTGGCAGCGCCGTAAATTCGGAAACTTCCGAAATACAGTGATATACCGTAAAGCCTATGATAGGGGGGGGCCCTCATTTTGGGAAACACGCAAATAAATATATCCGAGCAGAACTCCAAAATTAGGGTTTAGGAATTAGGGTTCGGACCGAAATTGGTGAAAAACAATATGGACAATCACATGGATGGGAAAGTTAGAGGAAACCCCTTCACTTAACTAGATCTTTCAAACAGCACATATACAAAGTTCGAACCTTATGCCGGCCTGGAAATTGCCAGCGATACACCAACATTTGACAAGTATTAGCGTTGCCATTGTCAAGGTGGGATTGCTGCTCCTTAGCCTGTACATGAACTGAGAATACCAACAGCCAGGAATCTATATAAGCAACTCATGTGCCAGGATTAGACTTTTCATTGCATGACAGTCGGGTTATGTGAAAAGTAAACCAAGGAATGGATCGCGTGTTTTCTCCTTATCTGGTGGTTCCGAATGAAGGTCCCAGCTTGGGGTACCTATTCCTGTACAGAAATAAGGATTCCCGGACTTCGGGTCCCTAAACCTAGACACTAAACACCTAAACCCGAAACGCCTAAACCCTGCACAGCTAAACTGATCCATTCCTGGAACACCTATTTACCCTAAGCAAGGGCCCTGTGCGTCCCCCGCCTCTGGAGTGAGCTCCTGCAAGAAGTTACACACTTTCGGGGTAGGGTTTAAGGTCGAAGGGCCCTAAACTCTGAACCCTATACCTTAAACAGAATGACACAACCCGAACCCCTAATCTGGGTTGCTGTTAAGGGACTTAAATTAAGTTACTATGTTGGGGAAACCCTATTATTTACTATAGATACCCATCATGGTAACTTAATTAAGCTCCTGAACAGCAACCCAGTAGGGGTTAAGACGGCCTAATCCTGAGCTCCGATCTGGCCCCTTTTCTATCTGGACATCAGAGTCCCCCCCACCAAAAGCCCTAAAAAGGGTTTAGGGTTTAGGGTGCAGGCAACACATCCAGAAAGCTAATACATGAGAGCCCCTGGGTGGAGATTGAGGGAGGTGCAATATTATTTTCGCAGGCAGCACTATCCCCAAAACCCAAGTGCTGTGAGCAACCTTCCTGGCAGCCTTCCTGAAAACAACTCCGTACAAGGCTTCGTAGGCATGCTTGCATGCTTTACGGTTTAGAGTCTCCCAAACCTAAACCCGAAACCTAATACTGCAAACCATAGATCCGAAAGTTCAGGGGTTTGGATTTAGAACGACTGGTTGATGATTCCTATTTAGTACAGATGTGGGGCAGGCAGTATCCGACTTTCAATACGCCGAAAACTTACTTACTTACATACGAAACGAAGCAGCTGTGTGTGGCTTGTCCTTGATCTCAGGCTTTTCCGCGGCTTCGGCTTTGTTAGCAGCCTCTGTTGCAAGAAGCAACCAGCAACCATTGCCACCATTGCCAAACACACCCATACTGGCCACACATGTGCTTCTTTGGCCATATTTATCAGGCCTTCAGTGGAGGAACACTTCCAGAAAAAGAGTGTCTTGAGTATCCCAAACAAACAAGATCTCGCCTACGGTGACCCAAAATTCTACATGAGCTATAGTCTAAACCCTACGATCCCCTGAAAAACCTCTATAGTAGTCCCCTTCATCATCCCTATAGAACCCCCTTTAAAGAGTTTAGAGTACCGCTCACATGTGCCAATAGGGGGAAGAGCATCATGAGTTCTATGAGAAGGACGCATGATTCCTCCACAGTAAAGGATTTCTAGGAACCCAAGCCCTAATTAAACCCTACAGGTAGAAATTTGGGAGACTTTGGGCGACCGTGTCTTTACCTCCAAGCAATCTTGCAGCCTCTCTCTCTTAAGCCCGGGTTTGGGGTTTAGGCGTGCTTTCCCTAATCAAGACCACCCGAATTCACGAAAGCAAGCGAAGCTTCTAAAACCTCTTCCTTGAAAAAAACAAGATGTTTTCCAATGTGGCTGTAGTTACTTACCGTGTCCATATGAAAGAAGTCCGAATACAAGCCTTGCACAGGTATTTCTCAAATAGGTGTATCCCTAAGCCCTGAACCCAAATTTTCAACCTGAACCCTATGGCTTTGAGGTGTGTTAAAGCCTGGGTTTAGGTTTAGGTTCTATATAGGGGTAGAGGTTGCATAATTTTGAGACAGTTTAGGACTTCCCCGTGATCAGTACGGAAAAATTAAAAACACCCCTATAGTAGTTCCTACAGAAGATCCCGTAAAATGTGGTAGTTTTTGTTTTCAATGTTCCCTACCACTCACGAACAAGCAAGCCTTAATTCCTGAAGCCTAGGAACCGCCGTTGTCCGCGACACCTAGTGTTTACCGAGCGTTACGAAAGAGAGCGGCAATAAAATAGTCCCGCCGGGACAGAAACAAAGAGGAAGGCTTCTTTTGCTTTCTAACACGTTCGCAATGGTAACCTATGAACAAGTTCGATCGGCGGTAATCATGGGGCAGGAAGAATGATTCTCCGCGCGCGACATTAATCCCAATGTTAATGGATTTCTGTTCCTTGTACTAAGAATGCGTACTAGTACTTGTACAACATAAGCTTACCCCAACCCTTTGTGCATGCTTGCGACCACTCCGTAGACCAAGGTGAACATCATATACAATCCTTACAGACTTTAGGGTTTAGGGTTTATGTTTTAGGGGTTATTACAGACCCCTATAACGAGAACTCAAGTTTTCACTTACCCCACCTAAACCCTAAACCCTAAACCCTTGCTCCCAAATAAACCCCAAATCAGATCCAATTGGAGTGTATCTGGGCCTTGCCTCGAGGATTTGGGTCGTAACAGGGCCGTCTAGTATAGCCCCAAGGTTCCATGTAGGCATCTTTACATATATGTATATATATATATGTATATGTATGTATGTATGTATATATATATATATACACATGCATATATAGATTTTAGGGCCCAAGTGTAGGCAGTTTTTTATAGACGTAGAGCCACGGTGCAGGGCTCAAAGCCTAAACTAACTCAAAACCCCAAGGCATAAATTTCAAAGGAATCAAAAGAAGGTTGCTGCTTCGCTCTGTGCCTCAGAAGCAGCTCGCTTCACACGCCGCTCTTCCTGCATGCGATTGGGTTTTAAGTTTTAGGGTGGGCCCTAAACCCTTTATCTTAAAAGCAATGGTTTGAGGTTTTGGGCTTGGGGTTCTGGGCTCAGGCATTAGGCCCTTCATTGGCACAAGTAAGGCCTCACTACAGAAGTAATGCTGGAGACGGATGAACTTTCCTCGACTGGAGCTTCTCGGGCGGATCTCCTCTACCAGAAAATGGGTGTCGTGTGCGACATTCTGCGACAAGGATACGTCAACCGGTTTCACCGGTCGAGTCCCTCATTTATGTACGTCACAAAACTGCCCTAACCGGCTTAACCGGTCCAGTATCGTTAAAACGCCATGAAAAATGCTGCTACCGCTGACGGTTTGGTCTAGGGAGCGGAGGCATGCAAGTCTACAACAGCCTCTAAAATCCCCAGTAATCTTCCCAACGTCCCATTCCTCCGTTCCCTACTAGGGACCAACAAGATCAAAGGCCAGCCCAATTTCGGGCAAACCTCATGCTGATGGCATCATACGTCGGGATCCAAACCGTTCTGCACAGGCTTTGGAAGAAAATGCCCAGCATCTGGGCATATTTTCTGAGCGCCTTCCTATAGGTACGCTGCATATGGAAGCCATGTAGACCCCACATCCTGGCCCCCCAAAAAATTCACCCTTGAAATATCCTAGGAGAACATATACATATATATGCATATCTCTCTCTTCTTCAGAACATGTAGGTTTTCCGTTGAGAAACTACGAATGCTTTACAACGGGGTTCCCCATTGACATCCTTCGCCGCTTTCCCCTGAAATCATATGAATAACGTTTTTTTGGTTGTTCGGCTATTAGAATACGATACCCCAAAAGGAGAATGTAAGCTTTCTCTATATTGGGCAACATAGTCTCAGTCATGGACTTCAGCCAGCATAATATGCCCAAGTAAAATACTACTCATAGATTGTCTTTGGTCCCTCTTACAGGCGACCCCTACCCCAAAAGGCCTCCAATGAACCCCAATACACCCTAAACCCTAAACCCTAATTTTAAACCCTCTCTCCTAAATCCTCAACCCCAAACCCTGAACCCCAAAACCCTACACCCTAAAACCCGACAGGCCCCATCCCGACAAATTCAAAAAACAACTGTGTCATTCCCATTTTTTTTGGGGTGGTGGTACCTTCGCCAGGGTTCCTATAATGAGGATTATATCGTTTTGGGGTCTGGGGTCCCCCTATTTCGGGAAACTACCACTTAGTTTGAGGGAATACTGATGTTGAGGGGAGTAACCTTAAACTTCGTAGGTTCCTGCATATCCCTACACGGGGATTGGAGCTATGTCTCGTTATCACTCTCGGGCAAGCCTTCACATGATGTTTTGTGGGTTTCTACTAGCTTTTTGTGGTGAGGTGGTTCCTTCTTCTCCCTGTGGATCTACCATCATTCAGGGGCCGCCCTGTGCACCCGAAGTCCCTAATTTTAGCAAGAGTGAGTAATGTTGGAAACCACCTCCCACACATGCCCTTGTCATAAGCTACAACTCCAAGCCTGTGCGACATTTGGGCTCACCCTCTTGAAAAAACGGCTAGGGGAGCACCGCTTGGATCGCTGTGTTTGTGCTAGTTTGCCATTCTTCCGATCTCGGGCTGTTGGGTTTCTGCTAAGGAAATGAGTTATCAAAGTCAGGGAACCCTTCACTGACTATAGAAGCCTGTTATGATACTTTTCCGCTTGATTCGCATGTACCGTGTCTGAGACCCTACACCCATATAATCCCGTATAACCCCCATGTCCCAGAACCCTAAGCCGCAAATATCCCATATAGCCCCTCTGCCCCAAACCCTTATAACGCTGTACATCCCCATATAGTATGCCATATAACCCCTGCAGAACGTAGCAGCAAGCCCAGCAGCCCAATAGTCGGTTTAGGGACTTCAGGGGGCTCAAAAGCACGGATGAAGAAAAGTGGGTCAAAGGATCCAGTATATACATCTACATACTCTACTATGTTGGGGCTTATTTCCTATACCCCACCTTCAATAATCCCATCTTTTGAGCCCTTTAAGGTGTAGGGGTCACATCTCAACCAAATCCTCTTCATCCACAGCCGGTGCGGCAGGCGGCTGTTCGGCAATGATCTCAACCAAATCTTTTTCATCCACGGTCGGCGTGGCAGGCGGCTGTTCGGGAATGTCTTTGAAGTCCAGGTTGACCCTTGGTTTACCCTCGGGTTTTTAGGGTTAGGGTTTTCGGATTAGGGTTTTTGGGTTATGGGTTTTAGGGTTTTGGATTTTCGAATTAGGGTGTTTAGGGTTAGGGTTTTGAGGCTTAGGGCCTAAACTCTCCACCCTAAACCCTATAAGCCCTAAACCCAGTGCCAAATCGCCCAGAGTAGATAGTATTCATAGACTTTAGGGCCCAAGATAGGTAAACTCTTAAACCCTTTAGGTTCTAATTACATTTATACACATCTAGAGCCTAAGCCTAAGCGTTAAGCTTCCAGCTCGAAGAGGCTAATTCTGGTCCAAAGTCGTACATCATGTGCTGGCTTCCATAAATGGGGGAAAACAAGCACACCCCCAAGATATGATTATGGGGACCGCCCAAAAGGGACCCAAGGTTTTTGAACATCTACAAATCTCCTAAACACGATTCTCCGTCATTTAGGCACTACTGAAGTCTCACGAACCCTACATGATCCATGTATTATAGGCCCCTTGAGTAAGCGTATGTCATCCCTGCTTATTCCTAAAGAACCCTAAGCCCCAAACCCCAAGCCCTAAACCCTAAGCCCCAGACCATAAACCGTAAACCGCAAGGACAAAACCCTAAGCTCAAAACCCTAAGCCCCAAACCCTAAGCCCGAGACCCTAAACCCTAAGTCCTAAACCCTATATATCCCTAAATAATCCCCATCCTATATAAACCCTATATATGAGCCATTGTCTAAACCCGTAGTATGCCCCTTAATAAGCCCTATAATACCCCCCTATAGAATCCCCCATATAACCCCCCTTAAAGCAATTTAGACTCTAGTTCATATGACCCTTAAACCCTAAACCCTAAAACCCTAAACCCTTAAACTCTAAACCCTTAACCCTAAACCCCAAACCCCGAACCCTAAACCCCTAAACCCCCAAACCCCAAACCCAAAACCCTTAAACCCCTTGGTGCAAAGGATCTCCCAGTCGCACACCTGCACCACATAGCCTGCCAGGCTTCGGGATGCATTGAAAAGACCCATAAAGGGGTTGTAAAGGGGATATAGGGGTTATATAGGGGCATATTGGGATATGTAGGGTTTTGGGCTTTGGGGTTTTGGGGTTTTAGGGCTTTAGGGGTTTTAGGGTTTTGGGGTTTGGGGTTTTAGGGTTTTAGGCTTTAGGGGTTTTAGGGTTTAGGGTTTTGGGTTTGGGGTTTACGTAGGGTTCAAGGTTTTGGGTTTTGGGGTTTAGGGTTTAGGGTTTGGGGTCTACGTAGGATTCAAGGTTTTGGGTTTTGGGTTTGGGGTTTAGGGTTTTAAGGTTTAGAATTTAGGGGTTTTCCAACATGAGGGGTACCTCTTTACAGATTTGTAGGGGGTGCATAGAGGCTTCAAACGGCTAAAAAGAAGGTTTGGGGATTAAGGTTTTAGGGTTTCCCCAAATTAGGAGAACCATTTGGTCCACCTAATAAGTATTCTAAAATTTAGGGGTCTACATTGGGGTACCCCTATTTTGGGAAGCTACTGAATAGTGTTCAGGGTTTGAGGGTTTAGGGTTGAGGGTTTTGGGTTGAAGGTTTAGGGCTAGGGTTTGGGGTCTAGGGTTTGGGGTTGAAAGTTTAGGATTGGGTTTGGGGCCAGGGTTTGGGGTAGAGGGTTTAGGGCTAGGGTTTGGGGTTTAGGGTTCAGGGTTTGGGGTTGAGGGTTTAAGGCTAGGGTCGAGGGTTTGGGGTCAGGGGTTTAGGATTTGTGCTGAGGGCTCGGGATGTCAGTGTCCAGGGTTTGGAGTCTAGGATTTAGCTTGGACGCATGTGATGTGGACAGGACCAAATCGGAAGGGCCTCAAACGGCCCACCACCCTAAACCCTAAACCCTAAACCGCACTGTCATACAACATCAAAACAAGCAACCGCAGGTATTCATGTCAGAGCCAACAGGCTCTGTGTACTACAGGGGCCTAAGTAATTACCAGTATCATCATCTTGAGGTCCATTCGAGGTACCATAGGCCATGAATGTATAAGGAGTATGGAACCATCCCTTGGGTAACTATTTAGGCCCCTATGTTATGGGCGAACATCGTCGTTCCAATGCCTCGATTGTAACACATCAGGCTATACATCCCAGTGCTGGTTGTCATAAATGATGGTCCCTTCTCGGGTCACCACAATTATACGACCCTAACATATACTGCAGGGCACCCCAAGGAGCACCATAACTGTGACACCCCCCCCCCCCATGATACAAGAGTTCCTATGGATTTAGAACTTTCAAGCCAATACTTTTGACATGTTTATGAAGACCAACTATTCCAGATTATGTGAATATCTTCATAAGGTCTAACGCGGCCTAAAGCAAACTTGAAATAAGCTAAGAACATACACCCTGTCAAAAGGGGGTTTAGGCTTTAGGCTTTAGGATAACTCAGGCTTCCACTGCCAACTATTCGGTACAGAACGTCCGTAACTCCCTGCATATCACCGGATATCCGTTGCATGTTCCTTTCTTCCTTTTAGTTCTACAATATTGTGGATGATATTACCCCGAGACCCATCTACCTTTTTTAATCCGTAAACATCCGTAAACACCCTATAATCCATTTAACTCCCCTGTTTACCTCCCTGAGATTCCATCGTGGTCTTCCCTCTTTGAAAGGGCTATCACCTACAACCCCAAACCCTGAAACCCGTCAAGCCCAGCTATCTACATGGGGCAAAGATGACACAGGAACAACAAGACAAACACACGCAAAACCCCATACAGATTGTGTAAGCCGACAGAAGCCTGCCAACGTTGGACAAAAAAACACTAAACCTTAAACCCCTAAACCCTAAACCCTAACTCCTACACCCCAGGAAGTCTTGGAGATGAAATGTAGCACAGGAAGGAAACTCCAAGACCAACAAAATCTACTGCACCCGACGCCGAAGCATCTGAAGCTCCCATTGCAGAATTCGCAGAACTGTATCTCCCTATATGAGGTATAGTATCCGCCTCAATAAGCCCTATACTGCTCCCCTATATACTCCCCTATATAGCCCCCCTTTAAGGAGTTTAGATTATGGCTCATACGTCACGCAATATCCATAGCACTTTCCATGTTCGTGCCATTTGACCCTCCATTTTGAATAATATTCCCATAGAACCTATATGACCCGATGTAAGCCGTATGTATCCCCTGTATGTTCCATACAATTAACCCCTATAAACCCTATAACCTACACCCTAAACCCTAAAACCTAAACCCTAAGATAATAAAGGGCAACACTGGCCTGTAACTGACACGAGGCTCAGGAAGAGGCTGAAGAATTGCAGCAACCTAGACCGGGCTGTGGGTTGACATCGAGGTTTTTGTTTAGGGTTTAGGGTTGCCGCTATAGTTTCGCAACAACACCCTAAGGAGACCGCAGTACTGTGGAGGGTTTAGGGTTTAGATTCCCCGGTAATGACAAGGGTGTCCTTTTTCCTAATGTTCAACCTTAATAAGGGGGAGAAAGACAAGAACATAGACCTCTGTTAGGCTCATTTTCAGGAAGGAGTAAAGGGGGTGGAGCATAAGATCTTGTAACATAACCGCCAAGTCAATCCCTAGACTCCAAAACTAAAGAAAGATAGTCTCCATTTGCGTTGTGTTTTTGGGGGTGGTTGCCAACTGGAAGGATCGACACATCTTACTCGGGATTGATGACTACAGTATCCGGTCCTGCAGGTACCTTGGGGATACATGGTGTTCACCAAATTCTTATGAGGGTCCCGGTTATGGCTTCTAACTTTGAGGCTCCCAAATCAAACAATTTCCCATATAAGCCACGATTTGAGGTGAGGCCGGCAGAGGTCGTTCTAATTGGCACACAGTTTGGACCATGTGGTTGAACCAAGTAAGATTATGTTCCTTATATAAGATACTATACCCAAAAAGAGGATATAGTCTTTACTCTATATTGGGTACCATAGTATCCCCAAATGTACCATTGTCTAAACTCCTTGTATCCCCCATTGTAACCCCTAAGGTATATAACACCCTTTAAGGAGTTTAGACTATAGCTCGACTAAAATACCACTTAATTGGCACCGCTTGGACCAGGGAGCATCTGAGAGGCTGTCTGGACCGACAACAAAATGGACCAGGCTGTCAGCCAAGCACCAGCAATTGCTTCCGAGCGCTTTTCTTCCTGCGTCCCTAAACCCTCAACCCTGGGGTTTGGGGATTAGGGTTTTGGAGCGCAGGGGCCGAAGCAATTGCCTTTCTCATTCTGAGGCCTATTTGAAGAAGCCTTATGTTATTTATACAGAGAGTCCAGAACCATTATCTTGGTAGTTGTTTGGGACTTTATAGTAGGTGCTCCATAGGAATCAGAAGGGGGGGATGAAACGGGTTTCGTGTGCAGGGTTCTGGATAGGAATTTTGGGCTGGGGGCGCCAAGCATAGATTTCACCTTTAGATCCTGCCGTGGTTTTGGTGCCTATGCTTGACACAACGGGCGGCGTGCGCCTGGATAGACAACAAAAATATTCGGACAAAAACGCTGCGGAGGGTGCATGTTTAGGGCGTGCACCGAATTCTAAGCTACGGACATCCTGTTTCTCTTCTTGTTTTCCCAAGCACAGAACCCTAAACCCTACCTAGAAGACCAAACCAGCAAAATTTCCCATGAGCTTTAATTTCCGCTGGCGAACATGGTTTGCTGTTTTTCCACGCCTTGTTTCAAGATTCCGCGCGTCCCAAAATTTAGGAAAACCGAAAATCATTTTGCGAGATGTTGCGAGAACTTGCAGGCGTGTTACGGGGCAGGCTCTTCCTGCTGGTTCGCTTTAGATTCCGAAATCTACGCGGATTGTGAATGTCCACGCGAGACGAATACATGCATGGAAGAGGCGTGGGTTTCTGAAAGCACTGCGGTGATCATGTAAACTTCCATGCGTTGGAGCGTCTAGGTAAACACACCATCGCCCCTGAACCCACCCTAAACTCTCTTGTCAGCCAAGCTACCAAAAGGAAGTCCAGAAGGTCTTCCCGCACAATTCCTCTTTGAAGGCTCGCAAGGATAGCCTGCCAAAAGAATGCTGGCGGCATAAAAACAAAAAGCGCTCAGGGTCCTAGCAAGGTTTAGGCTTTTCGGGTTTATAGGGCTTAGGCTAGAGATCAGGGTTTGGGGTTCCAAAGTGGAAAACCACGTCTTGGAAGTCCCTTCTTTGAGCATGGGAGACCCTTCGCTGGGCATTCTTGTGCTTGGAGTAAGCAGAACCCTCTTCATGAAAATCTCGCTCTTGGCATCATTCATGAGATATTTTGCCATAATTACTAACCCCAGCCTGAACCCCCGCAATCCCAAATTAAGCCCAGGCAAGGCTTTATGGACCCCGTGACTCAGAATCACAGGAAATTTCCGTTTGATCCTCCATGATAACCGATATTAAAGCGACCACCAATAAGAGACTGCTGCGCAATTCCTATATTTGAAGCCACTGTGCCCGACCTAAATTATCACATGCATATTTCATACCATACCTGCCTAGCAGCCTAAACCATCCTGCTCATAGAGTTAAACCCTGAACCTTGTGCCGTATACACTGTAATTCCTGAATCTGAACCGTGCCAACCTTCAACTCTAAACCCTAAACCTGAATACTGAACCCTAGCCTGACGAAGCCGCCATGGTCTGAGAATGCACATCTGCTTCAGAACGCTCCTTCGCCACTGGCTTACTGGGTTGCTGTTAAGGAACTTAATTTAAACTACCCAATATAGTAGCCCCATTAACCCTAAACCCTGTATATGTATATATATATATATCTATCTATACCCCATAACCCGCAGTATAGTGACTTAAATTAAGTTCCTTAACAGCAACCAGCTTAGTGTTCAGGGTTTCAGGGCTTTTTGTTGGCAGGGCTTTGGATCTGGGAGTTTCCAAAACTCGGGGAGGTTTAGGGTTTAGGGCTTAGGGTTTGTTGTGTCTGGGAGTCTATATCGGGCCCTCGGTTTATGCAAATTACCATGCAGGGTGTGGGGTATGAACCCAAATTCTCTAGGAATAAGAACGGATCTTCCGGGCAGGTTTGTACGGAAAACCACGCCGCAAATAGAAAAAAGGATCAAGGTTCCGTGCCACCACAAAAGTCATGATACCAGCAAACATGTAGCGTTGCTCAAAGAGGAAAGTAATGGTGGTGTTGATGTCAAGCGCCACGTCCAGAACCATGAGAAATAATCCTAGGTTCCCCAGTAACCCCTAAATAATACGGGTAATTACCTTTTTTCCTAATACTCAGCTTCAATAAGGAGACCCCCAAAGAAAAAGGGAAAATGATGCTGCTGGGGTACCTAGAATCTGGGGTAGATGGCACCACCATGCCAAGGCCATGAACAGCCTACTACTGGTTTGATCTTCGCGTTTACTTCGCAAAACTGGACGGCTTCCTTTTGAAGAATGCCCTGCACTGCAAGTTGTATGTCAGCTGTTCGCTTGACGACGCTCCCGCCAACGTCTCCACAACAGTGTGTTGCTAAAAACCTGTCTTAAGCCGTGCAGAACTGCCAACAGCAGGCACAATCCATACAAAGCGCCCGCAGCGTAAATACTGTGAAGCCATATCTGATATATGTCATTGGCGGTCATTGACGGCGCCCACTTGAAGTCGTCTTGCAAGTTGCTGTTGGCCCACGAGCCCCAGGGCCGCTGCTCTAGCCATACATGAAAATCCGGGGCAACCAGCCAGGACAGAACAAAATTGGGATCCCTAGGCGACAGGGCAAAATGTCCAGGCGAAGTCTCAGTCCAACGATTCAGCTCATGCACACGCACAAACCACATAAGAGAGGTTAGGACTAGCAGTCGCAGGAGGCCAACCATGTGGCTGGGAAGACTGCTCGTGGTGATAATCAAAATGGGATTGAGACACACAGCTTTTAAACCATAGATAGCCATGCCAGGGACGATGTAGACCAAGGCTACAAGCGACAACCAGGATGCCCAATACATCATAAACCCGAAAAAGCCCGCTGCTGACATGAGAATATAGACCTCAAGGAAGCGCCATACCTTGCGCGGCGCCACATTGCGCATGAGAGCCTTGCATACCAAGGTGGTTGCACCTCGTCTGAAGAGGTCATGGTTGTGCTCCACTCCGCCTTTGGAAGTCTTCTTGCAGCAAGCACGCCCGTACTGCTCCAGGCCTTGGGCTTCTCAAAAACAAGCTCTCCCGTTTGAATACGTCTTAGTGTTTAGGATGCGGTTTAGGGTCTAGCAACTTTATCCCCGAACCCAAGAGCCAAAAAGCCTGCCACCCCCCCCCCCCTACCCCGGCCTAGGACTGCGAAAGAAGCCAGGAGCCCAGTGCCCAAAGCTGCCCAAGAGCGCCAGTCGGACGTTGCAAACTCAACCTTGTTGGTGGCGAGCACAGCATGAAAGCATGAGAAAACACATGGAAGATATGGAATAGAGACTGGGCGTATACACCCGTATGTACAAGTTTGGGGGTTTGGTGCTGCTAGCTAGTAGGCCGTGAACAATGGACAAAAAAGGAATATGTGGAGACTGTGAGATACAGGGATATGTATATGTATGTGAATACATATATATATATACATATATATTCATAAAGAGAGTGAGAGAGAGAGCAGAACATAAATGGCTCCCCCCCATGAACCCGACATCTGTCCAGGTCACCGGGCTCCTTGATGATCCTTTACCCTAAGGGTCCAAGGACCCAAATCATAGGGTTTTAGGCCCCAAATACTATAATTTGGGCCCTTAAACCTAATTATTTGGGTCCTTGGACCCTTAGGGTTAGGGGCTTGCAAGTGTTCCCTAAACCCTAAACCCTAAACCCCAAACCCTACTACAGGGTGGGGGGTCCTCCTAAGGGAGTCAGAAGGTCGGTGGGCAGTTGGTGGGTGGTTTTGCTCGTGGAGCGCTGTCCCAAGTTTAGGGTTTAGGGTTTAGGGTTTAGGGGCTCCAACTTTTTTGGATTCACTGATTTCTAGATTTACAAAATTTCAAGGTTTCTAGACTTCCGGACTTCTAGATTTTTACAAAGTCCATCTTTCTCTAGAGTACCAGACAAATCTAGAAATCAAGACATGTGGAAATCTTGGATTCAGAAATCTGGAATCTAGAAATCCGGAAATCTCGAAATTAAAAAAAAAAACCTGGAAGAGTCGAAATCTGAAAGTCAAAATTGGGGCCGGGACATCTACAAGAAAAAACATGGGTCCTGGAATACTGATAACTCAGAAGTCTTTCTCTACGTCTCTACTTCGAGTCACTTCTTGGATAAGCGTGCAGAATCCGACACTGTAAAAACCTCATGCTTGAGGGTTTCCAGAAGTTTGCTGGGAAGTTTTGGGCTCGTTTCAGACCGCTACGGGAATTTCACCGCTCGGCCTGCCTCCAGGACGACAAGGCTGCGGTCAGGGTTTAGGGTTTAGGGTTTAGCCAAAGACATGCTCGAATACACTCACAATGCGGCCCCTGAGGGTCTTTTTCTTAGATTGGCAACAAGACTTCAACAGCCGTGAGGGCTACGGCCTGCACACCGACTGGCGCAAAATGAATCTTGCGATTGATCCCCATAAGCAAAAATATACCTCATATATTTGGGTTGCGCTTGCGAATGTTTCGTCCCGCGCATTGCTGTACATTTTGTGGAGGAATTTTGCAGCGATGTTTGAGAGGCGTTTGTGCTCGTGAAAGCTTTGTCGTAGACTTCGTGCACATCCCAAAGCCTGGCGACATAAATACCTTTCAAAGAAATCTTTCGTTTAGCAAAAAAACAAGCCCCCAGGCTCCACTACCCAATGCAGATGCTGCCGACGCCTGTGCCAAGTTCGTTTCTGCTGATGCATGCCCACGACTTTGAAAACTTATGGCCGGATTCTGGCAAGCATCGGAGGACACCATGCTCTACACCAGTCACCTTCACAAAATAGTATTTGCGACCACGAAATGTCTGAACACAAGTTCGAACAACAGAAATCCCCACCAACCTTGTACATGTTGGCCCAAAGAAATCTAAAAACCTAGTAATCTTGAGCGTTAATCATAACTTATTTTATGTGTGAGAGCTTAGCTGCGGTCTGAGACTAAACCATACACTTTAACACTTTAGTGACATTTCGTTGGTTTGGTAATGGCTTAGATCTCCAGACGCCATGAATGCACTTAACCTCACTATTGGACTAAGTAGCCGTACTTGACTAGGAGGTCAGGGTTAAAAACTAAATCGAGATTTTGTAATTGATTTAAAAACTCCGCCCGTACTCATACTTCTAGCTATCGACGTTCTCTGCGTAATATGAGCCCACTAAAATGAACAAGCCCCCAGAACCTGAGCTTACTTATCCAAATTAATTGGACTAGCAGGTCACGGCAGCAATCCCACTTGCATATTAAATTCAAGTTGCAAGTCGAGGAGCTAACCAATATAGTAAATTGATCGAACCCTTGGTTTCAAATGTGCTGGGAGGCCCTAGCCCGAAGCCATCTGTATGAATTGGCCTATTTGACCAAAGTCTGCTCGCCATACCCGCGAATTCGCTCCTTGCACTTGGCCCCCAAGCTAACAAAAGCTCCAACGTTTAGATCAGCTAGCTTCAACAGGTGAATTTTGAGTTGCACGTCAAGTCCTCAACCAAGGAACTGGTTGGAATGTCCTGATTGATCTAGTCATGTGGTTCGCTGAAACCCTTGACTCCATGAATTAGACGTTTCAATGAATTTAGAATGTTCTGGTTAACCAATTTTCAACTATTGGATCATCTCCCTGGATTAAATTCTGAGTTGAAGGCCGAGATTGCGTTATTCCTCATATGATCTAGCTTGACAGGTCAAAAGCATACTCCAAAAAGCTTTGATTACTTGTGTGAACCAGGTTCATTGGACCAACAGATGTACAGGTTTTAGTAGATTGAACCGCGGGACCAAACAGATGAATTAAGTTATGACGCCAAGGTCCCACCCTAATAGGACACTAGAGCCTAAACCCTAAGACCTGATTAAGGAGTCTAAGTCATCTAACCAGATCTCAACAGGATAGGAAGTCAGAGCCAACCTTCTGTCTAACTTGCCCGAGCCACTTATTTGGTTTGCCGCATCCTTTTTTTCACTACGTTAATTGAAGCAATTTGACAAAGGCAACTAACATCATTCTGGGGTGACTTCATTTCATTTCAAGGCGCAATCAGAAAATCTATCAGGCGAAGGCCGACGCCCTAATCGAAATGACGCACCTGACCTATTGTTAGCTAAAGTAAGGATGTGAATTATGCTATTGAAAGTAATGAAGAAAGAAATTGCACGGCTGCTTTGGGTCAAAATTGGATTCAGATGATCCGGTTGCACGAGAGAGAGGGAGAGAGAGATACACAAACACAGAAAGAGAAAGAGAAAGAGAAAGAGAGAGAGAGAGAGAGTTTGCATGCGCTCAGGCTTCAGTATCTTTGGCTTTTCTTTGCATGTAGAGCACTCAACTTCAGCAGAAAAGCCAAGACATCAGCACAACGAGGGGTTCATTGGGTTGGGGGGGCGGGGGGTTGTATATGCATATATATATAGAGAGATATGTATGTATACAAGCCTTGTGGCCTAGGGTTCACTGCGACTGGTTAATAAGGAACCAAGAAACGTGATATCAAATAGAGAAGCAAAAGGAACATGTAGAAACTCGGAGTTGCAGGAGTATACAGGAGTATACAGGCTTTGGGGTTTAGGATCAACTTGTTGACCGTGAGCGGGGAATCAACGAATGGAATGTGTTGATCATGCCTGTTATTCTGGGACTGCTATAATACAAGGATCCATTACCCCATTATCGACGCACCAGTCCATATTATTGGAACTCCCATAAAGGTGCCCCCGGCTCGTGGAAACCGTATATCACCTGAATAAGTAGGAGTATATCACATTAGTATCTATGCTGGGGCCTCCTGTTTCTAGAGACCCCGCATAGAGTGACTCAAATCCCCAATCCTACATATGGTACTTTCCCAAGATAGGGGAACCCCTATACAGACCCAAAATACTATAGTCCTTTGTATGGAGACCCCCCAAGGACGTACGTACCCCTAATTTTGGGAAACCCCTATATCATTATAGAAGCCTATCAACCCTTTGAAGGACCCCCGCCTATATGGTAGTTGATCCAAATTCGTGTTCCCAAAATGGCCGTTACGGAAAATGCGTCTTTGTTTCGGGATTTGGTTTTTCTTATAGACCTACAAGAACCCTAAATAGGCTCCCGAGAGAATCTTTAGATCAACCGCATATAAACCCAAACCCTGTAGACACCAATATAATACCACTTGCCATGTCTATCTCCAGTTGATTCTCCATTACTGGGGTAATACACCCTCAACCCTAAACCCTTATAATAATGCCAAATCCGTATGAGCTATAGTCTTAACTGGAAGTATCCCCTTAAAAATCCCCATACTGCTCCCGCATACAGTCCCCTAGATAAACCCATTTAAGGAGTTTAGACCCCAAATCCTAAATCCTACACCCTACATCCTAAACCCTAAACCCTATATCACGCCCGTTAAGGAGTGTAGACTGCTTTATGTAAGGAACCGTGTCAGATGCCAGACGCTCCTCCAAGAAGTCCTTGGCTTCCTCATCCTCAGGGTTTAGGGTTTGGGTTTT